>JAIOKQ010000630.1:0-10626 GCA_020654165.1 Oryctes rhinoceros
TGCCTATTACCTATATATAGGTATATATTACCTATTACCTATATATAGGTAAATATATATATATATATTTGTATATATATATATATATATATATATATATATATATATATATATATATAGCATTGTTATATATTTTTATTTATTTTATTTGCTATATATATATATATATATATAGCAAATACAAACAAAATTAGAGCAGGCGTATGCCGATACAGCTTACTTATCGCTAGAGCTCCCAACTGCGTGGTGCACCATAGGCGTCGATAAGGAACATAAGTAAAGTACATAAAAACAAAAGAAATAAAGAATTTTAAAACGCTTACTTTTGTAATTAGCCGTATCCAATATAGTGGGTGTTAATGCACAAGGAAAATAGTATTAGTCAGCACACGAGGAGGTAGGCACATTAAAACTGTTACCGTAAGCGCAATCCGATTTCTCAAACATCTGAAGCATTAGGAATGTTTCCACAGTCGTTTCTTTCAAGGATGTTCGTCGTTCTGAAAAAATGTTTTTATATCTTGAAAATGAACGCTCGACGTCTAATGATGTAATACACGCGTAATTAAAACAATCTTTGAATTTAGTCACCGGATCAGTAGAGTTACCTTCCCAAACTTGTCTTAACCTGCTAAAATTTGTATCTTTCTTCATAACACTTTCAAAATTTCTTGTAACGATATCATTTTTTTTGTTATTTATACAGTGTAGGAGTGTATTAACGTCATCTAATATTTGTACTGATTCCGTCAGGGACAGTGCACTATTTTGTCATTTATTTATTGCCTCAAGTACTTCTCTATAATTGTAAACGGTTTGTAAATCTGCTTCAACGGAAATATCTTGGAATTTATCCTGGCTTTCCTTAATAGCCGCAGATTCGTTGGGATTGAATTGTAAGACGACTGATTTTATTTGCCGGAAGTATTTAAAATAATAAAACGCTGCCTTCAGCCATGTCCCCCAACGCGTAAGAATCGGCTCTGGTGGTTCGGGAATACCGGGACACTGTTTATGAAATTCACTGGTACGTTTGGGAGATTTGAGAAACACTCGTTTCGTATTTGTTATTAATGCATTTACCTCAGGGAAATTTGCACGAATAGTTTCAGCCGCAATATGCAGAGTATGAAGTTTACAAGTAATATGTAACATCATCCCATAATGTTCTTGAAGAGAACGACCTACACAACGCATTGTCGCGGCACCATCGGTCATGAAAATTAATACTTGAGTAGTGACAATTTCAAATGTTTGTAAAGTATCAACGACTACGCTCTCGATAGCGTCGGCAGTACACGATTTTAGTCTTTTACTAGCTAATAAAATTCCCTTTGTAGGTTGACGAGGTTCCAGTATACGTACGATCACATTCAAAATAGAATGTTTTTTACGGTCTGTCGTTTCGTCAATACATAACCACAGTAGTTTATTTTTTATTGCAGATCTGATCCTGTTTTCAATTTCGGTACGTACACTTGGCACACATCTCCTTAAGCTTGTTTCCGACGGTAACTCAAAGTCTGGATTATATTTATTCCAAAATTCACGGAATGGTTTCTTCCTGAGTAAGGAAAACGGTAAATTACACGCAGTCAGCATATAAAATAAATCAATTATAAATTGAGTTGCCTCAGTCGGTGATACACCCAGTTTTTTATTTTTGTGTTGCTGACTATTTACATGTCTTCTACAGCCATATTTATCATTGCACACCAGAGGTATATTACAAACTTTACATATAATCTTACTTCCATTATATATTAAGTCAGGAAATTCTCCACAGAACTTTTTCACTTTGTCGGCCTGTGGGCGTTTCTTACTACGCGCGTCCGCCATACCGTCACAACCCGATCGCATACGGTAATAAACTACCGAAATGCGATGCGAGTTATTTGCTTATATATTACATTACATATCCCCCCGGCCACGCCCGGCGGTACGCCTTCTGACTTGCCACGCACTTTGGGGAGCTCCACTTATCGCCAACGCAAGATCACCTCAATTTTGCACCCCATTGGCGATTTAATACCAATTCAACAACTCCAGAAGGTATTGCAATCATTTCACTTTAGTAGACATCCTATACATAACGTTCATATATAATGTTATATATAATGTTTCAACAAAATTGAAATTTAATCCTGTAAAGGTACTAAAGCTTTTACGTTTCATAGAATTATTATTAAAAAAGTTTAAACGTGAACAGTTTATGCCAATGCAGCGGGTTATTCGACAGGTTGTATATAACTTAGAAGCAACGGTTTGGGTGTCGAGTTTATTACTGCAACAAAATTTTATATGGAGCATAAAAGGCTAAATAACATCAACTAAGAAATGAGAGCACTTGTGACCTTTCATTTAAATTTATTGTGTATAGGGCGTAAAGTAACTTCTGGAAGTTTTGCTACATTCTATTACATTTCGCTCCAATAACTTAACCGAAAACGTAGAAACAGAACTTAATTATTTTGCAGGTAGATTGGATTAAATGTTTCTATTGAAACGTCTGGATCTAAGACTTTCTTTACATATTGGATGATATTTTAAAAAAGTTTGCATCTTGCTTATAACGTAAGCATTGCGTGAAGCAAATAAATCTGTGACACTCCCCTTCCTCGCATGCCAAGCGGCAATTTATTATTTTTTCTAATTAATTACTCTAGAGAGCTACATTTTTTTTCTAGTTGCGCTGCTGTTTAATCGATAGTTCCAAAGAAACTACGCGTTGGTGATAATGATTTCGATTTGAAGGATGTGGTAAGTAAATGATGAAAGTTGCGTAACGTCTCAATATCATTATGCGTAATTATACAATATATTGTTATAATAATTTTATTAAGAGTATTTATTTTAACTTGGCTACATTTGAAACCGGAGTTGTTTACGTTTTTAGTTGCATATGGTTGCAAGTTTGTAAGCGGATATGTATAATTTGTATAACTTGATAACTTGTATAATTTGTACAATTTATATAGTTTGTATAATTTGTATAATTTTGTAACTTATATAATTTGCAAAATTTGCATAATTTGTATAATTTATATCATTTTTATAACTTGTATAATTTATACAATTTGTGTAATTTATATAATTTCTATAACCTGTAAAATTTGTACAATTTGTATAGTTTCCGAAACTTGTATAATTTGTATAACTTGTATAATCTATTTAGTTTATATAATTTCTATAGCTTGTATAATTTGTACAATTTGTATAATTTGTATAATTTTCAAAGTTTGTATAATTCGTATAATTTTGTAACTTGTATAATTTATATAATTCCTATAGCTTATATAACTTGTACAATTTGTACAACGTATGTAATCTGTATAATATGCAAAGTTTGTACAATTCGTAAAATTTTGTAACTTGTACAATTTGTATAATTTATATAATATCTATAATTTATGTAAGTTCTATAGCTTGTATAATTTGTACAATTTGTATAATTTATATAATTTCTATAATTTCTATAATTTGTATAATTTGCAAAGTTTGTACAATTTGTAAAATTTTGTAACTTGTACAATTTGTAAAATTTTGTAACTTGTACAATTTGTATAATTTCTATAATTTATATAATTACTATAGCTTGTATAATTTGTACAATTTGTATAACTTATATAATCTGCATAATTTGTAAAATTTGCAAAGTTTGTATAATTTGTAAAATTTTGTAACTTGTATAATTTGTACAATTTGTATAATTTTGTAACTTGTATAATTTGTACAATTTGTATAATTTTGTAACTGTATAATTTGTACAATTTCTATAATTTACTCAATTTATATAATTTATATATATATATATTTTATATAATTTCTATAACTCGTACAATTTGTATAATTTGTATAATCTGTATAATTTACAAAGCTCGTATAATTTATATAATTTTGTAACTTGTATAATTTATATAATTTCTATAACTCGTATAATTTTCGTGTAACTTGTATAATTTGTATAATTTATATAATTTCTATAACTTGCGTAATTTGCATAATTTTATGATTTGTATAACTTGTATAATTTTTTATTTTATATAATTTCTATAGCTTATATAATTTGTATAATTTGTGTAGTTTGTATAATTTAGAAAATTTATAGAATTCATATAATTTCTATAACTTGTATAACTTGTATAATTTGCAATGTGTACATTTTCTATCATTTGTTTCATGGCGTGGTAGAGCTTACAGTTAGTAATGTGTCGTTGTGGACTTCCGCGTTCGTTTCTTTCTTATGTAATTTCGAGGCGATTCCAAGTCCAAAATCAAAATTCTAAAAGAGAACATAATTAAAATAGTGTTGTAGTAATGACTCATTAAATTAGAACAGAACTCATAAAACTTACTGAAATTGAGTAAGGTCGTAATGCAAATTGTAGGGCCTATAGTCCTATGTAAATATTTACAGCCGCATACCTCTTGTGTATAGTCTTCTAAATAACAAAATAAGATTACAATTACTAAGAATACAATGGTTAATTCCAAATTTAATTTCCCTATTACTTATATTCAAACAATGTAATACATTAAAATCTTAAATTATCTTTAATTGCTCCTAATAGCTTTCCTATTTGTTTGAATAATATTATTGACAAATTTTCGGTGACTATAAATGCATCACCTTTTACATAGGATCTTCAGTATCGAAGTCAGAGTTGAAAAGTCTACTTCACTCCGAGTATTTCTGAATTTGTGTTCGAAGAAACGAAATGGAAAATAACGCGACAAAAAAGCAACAGCCAGAAAATTGTGGTAACACTTGTCGCTGCAGAATGTGGACAAACAGTAATCTGCCCAAACCGCTAAGATCAGGCGTTCAAGGTCCAGATTCCAGAAGAACTACCAAACCTCGCGCTAACAAGGAGAAGCCTGGTGTGAATATGGATAATAGTGAGGGTTCCAAAGAAAAGGATATGTCCGTTGTTGCAGCTACTGAGAAGTTCATAGTAAGATCCCCAAGGTACCCTTCTCCGGCTATAAAATTCGGGCAGCTACACAGAGTCCTGCTGTCTTACTTGCTCACAAAGAAACAGAGGTTAACCCTGGGTTACCCTGTAGAGCAAGCGGGTAATCCTCAACAAGTCATCATCTTTAATACGCCCTCACGTTTGGAAAAGGTGCACGAGGAAGGTATAGCCCCACAAAATGGTATTCCTTGCGTGCGCTGTGGAAGTGAATTTTTCATGAAGAAGGACCGTTACGCGATTCAAGATTCATGTGAATACCACTTTGGAAAATTAATACGTGTAAATGCGTCCTCGAAACAATATACTTGCTGTGGTGGTGGAAAAAACTCGAAAGGTTGTACCCAAGGCCAGCAGCATGTTTGGACTGGTCTAGTAAATGGATTTAACGGTCCATTCAATGACTTTGTTAAGACAAGGCCCAAATACGATGCCGATCCTGACTACGGTCAGGGCGTGTATTCCATTGACACCGAAATGTGTTTTACCACCAACGGCCTGGAATTGTGCAAAATCTCTGTAGTTGCGGTGAACGGAAATGTGGTGTATAATCAATACGTCGTACCTGAAAACGACGTGATCGACTACAATACACGATTTTCTGGAGTAACTGCTGAAGATATTCACCGGAAAGGAACGAAGACCCTCAAAGATGTACAACAGGATCTCACAAAGTTCATCCACCAGGGCACCGTTCTCATTGGACACGGCCTAGAAAATGATCTAAGAGTCCTGCGACTTATGCACTCGACAGTAATCGACACGGCCGTGGTATTCCCACATCCTCACGGACTGCCATACCGCCGATCACTAAAGTCGCTGGTCTCAACATTTTTGAGACGGGAAATCCAAATCGGGACCGGTGGACACGATAGTTTTGAGGACGCAAAAGCATGTATGGAACTGATGATGTGGAAAGTAACCGAAGACTTCGCACCATTATTGATGTGCCCGTCAGTGTTATGGATGTGATAAACATCTTTTAGTTTATAAGTTTTAACCAGCAAGTCATGGAAGTTGCGTTAACAGAAATTATTGCTTTGTTTGATTTAAATTTTATTTTTCATTTTCATTTACCCTTTAAGACTAACGATGATCAATTTGTCAGAATTTATTATATTTATTTATTGCATTTTTTTAAATAAAGAACATACTCATTTCTTGATATCGTCTTCTTTCTTAATTTGCAAGCATTTTGTGTATATATTCATCCTAATTAATTATATAAAAAAATGTCGCAAATAACACATTTTGCTATTTTTGGTTTTATTGTTAGGAAACAAGAATGTGTAGTATTGTAATTTTAAACCTGAATTTTGGCAATTCCCATTGATTTAACAATACCAACTCTTAAACAAAGATCGAATGTACTAAGATCATATTTATCGTTACCCCAGAATGATTTCATTCAAACAATAACTCACCAGCAATTATAGGCTAGTGTTGTAACAATGGAGCATTAAATTAGAACAGGTTTCCTCCTAAGATTTGCTAAAATTGAAAAGGCTTAAAACGAAATTTTTGGGATTAGGTCCTATGTAAATATTTGTGCAACTAAGTAGTAAATATTTAGGTTAGCATACCGGTTGTGTAGAGTCCTCGAAATACAAGATAAAATTAGAATTATGAAGAATGCAATAATTAATTCCAAATTTAATTTCATTTAATATTGGAAACATATCATTAAGCCTTGTTGTTTATTTTCCATTCAATTTGATAATATAAAATTAAAATTATACAAATTAGTTTTGATAAGTACCTAGTTATCCACATACAGCATCTATGAAACCATGTATCTGGAGATTAAAATTTTTTGATTATCCATAGTCTGATCTGATTATCCTAATAATAGATTTTGAATGTTAACAAACTGTTAAAGAAGAATGCAATGAACTAAAATTATATAAGACATTAAATAATTCTGCGTCTAAACACATCCTACTTCCATCGCAGAAACGTTTTCTAAACACCTTCAGAACCTCTACTGGTTTACGAATTTCAATAATTATGGCAAACCTTGTACTGGAAAAACTTGAACGAACAATATGGATAAAACAAACGCGCAAATTACATTTTTCAAAAACATATCATGACTGTATATTATACCTACTAAGAGATAGAGACAACTTTCAACTCGTTTTATATTCGGTGATAATTCGCGAAAACACTACGATACCTTTTTTGGGCAATAAGCGTTCACACAAAAATGGACAGTATTTACAAACTGGTTTCTTAAACTCACACGTTGTGGAACATGACTGATCTTTCCACCACAAGCACCAAAAAGATATGAGTTCGGCGCTTTAAACAACTTGGACTATTATTTTGCTTTTGCAGAAGAACGCAATTTCAGATAAAACATTTAATAAGTTTTAAAATTTGTAGCAAAAAGAAAATCGATACGCAACGTAGGGGAAATTATTATTTTTTGAGCCGCTAGATAGACTCGTGTTTTTTTCACTGCCCCGAGAGTCGACAAAACACAAGCCCGCAAAATTTCCCTATCTTCCTCATCTCTATTGGGTACTCTTCGAAAAGGGTTCAAAGCGCAAAAAAATATAGTTTAAACACATAGCATATCCACATATGCTATAGGATGGCAATTGAAATCGTTGCCACGCTCGATGCCTGTGACTTCAGTCTTTTTTATAGAATATTCAACATATTTTTCCAGAATCTGAAAGAAGAAACTTTTTTGTAAACATTGTTCCTCTCTCCTATAATTTAAATATAAAGCTATGCAATTACGTTTTTGCTAACGTGCATAGTGCTGCGGTGAAAAATTAGTGTGATATTTGTTCATTTGAAAAACTCACCTTCGGTTAGATGCGACAAGCGCACTCAATTCAAAGGCAAATATTTCTTTCTTCAAATACTGTTTCTTAGATAATAATTTTGTGCTAAGACGTTGGAACATTTTACCTTGTAAAGTTTTTCGTCGAAATAGTTTCGTATCAAATTCAAGCCTACTTTACTTTATCCAGAGATTTTAAAATAATCTTGACGAAGCTGCTTGCTTATCCCAGCTTATATCGTTTTTCAATTGAAATCCACAATTTACTCCCTGAATTAAATAATTCTTGCTGTTTTCAAAATAGCAAATATCGGAAATATTCAGGTAGAATAATGTTAATTGGTTACCAGGAAAATGATTAATTTACTAATAAATAAACAAGTATTTCCTGGTGGCGGCAATAAAAGGGAAGAGGTCATTAACGTTACTTTGCTTCGTAATAAAATGCAACTATATGCAATCAAGCCTTAAAAGGAAACAACATGAATAAATGTACCGCATAACAATATTTACGGATACTGTATCCCTATATCTGGCTACGGCTCTAGAAACACTTGACTGATTGATGTTCATCAAATTAGCAACGTATGCTTGAGATCGTCCATCTTCGATTAAAGCAACTATAGCAGCCACTTGTTCTGAAGTTAAATTGCTCATTTTAGTTTTAAAAGCGTTGGTACAGAACTCTAACTTCGCACTTTAAAATTTGTCCGTATAGGAAGACTTTCAATAAACAACTGAACAAACCTTACACATATGCATTTTTCTAAATTCTAAACTTTTAGAAAAAAAGTAAAAAAGCTACGTTCCATCATTTTGTTAGTGTTTTTATAGTTCACATACACGAGGCAAACTTTTTGTGAACGTATAAAAATATCTTGGCTTATAAATGCCCTTTTTTAGTTTATGCGATACTTTTTTGGCGGAGTGTATATAAAGGTGGTTTTAAAGATGTAATCGTTATAATAGTAGTCCAAATTTGCTATTCAATATAAAACACTTTTATTTTATCATATATCGGGAAAATAACATCAATTAGAGCATTTTCAAATAGATAGATATTCAAATAGATTTTCAAATATATTTTTAACTCATTCGAAGCGCATTTAAATCCTTTGAATTTCTTTTTGAGTTATAATGAGTAAAGAGTCCAAACGATGTGCCCGAACATTGGCGTTGCGTGGAGAGTTTACCAGAATAACAGTGCGCTTATTTAAAAATAAATATATTGAATCACTTTACAAAACGTTAAGAAAAAACATAAATAACTTATCTAACATGTTTACATTGTTGCAGAAATATCCGGATGTGCGCGATGAAGTAATTGCACCATCATATATGTTTCTGTATTAGTCTCGGAAAGGTTCGTACGTAGCGACGTAAATAAATGCTTATATGCTGAAAAGGATTGTTCGACGTTGAGAGATGTTATATTTGCATAGTTAAAGTGCTCTTTGTATCTGTACAACGTATCTTCAGTATTGGTAAAAAGTTGCCGTAATTTTGTAAAATCTACATTTTTATCTAATACACTATTAAATTTTTCACGAACACAAACACTTTTTTCATCATCAAGGATATAGCAGCGCTAATTCTACGTGGTCAATAATTGCCAATGAGTCCGATAAGGACAGCGCACTGTTCTGTAACTTTTTTATTGCATCCACTATTGGAACGTAACTGTCGTAAATAATTTTTAAATTTGCTGCAACTTGAGGATTTTTAAATTGAACCTGACTGAGCCTTATTGCAGCCGCTTCTTTGCCGTCTAGTTGTAAAACTACTGATTTAATTTTTTCAAAATGCTTATAATAATAGAATGCTGCTTCTAACCACGTACCCCATCGTATAAGAATTGGTTGCGGCGGCTCGGGTATGTCAGGACACTGCGAATGAAATAGGCGAATACGTTTCGGAGATTTAAGAAAACCGCTTTCGTTTGTCCTATTAGTTCATCCACATCAGGATAACTTGTACGTATAATGTTTGTTACAAGGTATAAAGCGTGAAGCAAACATGTGACGTGCAGCAGGTTTGGTTGAATCGTTTTGAGTAATTTTGCTGTGGAACACATAACCGCGGCAGCATCGGTAACTAACATTAACAGTTGCTCCGGTAAAATTTCAAATTTGTGTAGTGTTTCTATTAATACACTACGTATCGCCGTGGCAGTACAATCTTGCATTCGTTTACAGGCTAGTAAATAAGGGTCAGAAGATCCTTGTGGGGTCAGCGTCCTTACGACAATGGATAGGATGGACTGTTTTTTAATATCTGTAGTTTCGTCCATTGTCAACCAAAGGTATTTATTTTTCACCGTTTTTTTCGTAAAATTTACAATTCTTTCACGCACTGATGGTACGTAATTGTGTAGCGTATTTTTAGATGGTAATTTCCACGTAGGATTGTATTTATTCCAAAACTGGCGAAACATTGGGTGTTGGACTTTTATGTATTGCTATATTGGTCGCAATTAGCATCATTGTTAAATCAACCACAAATGCATTATATGATTTGCGTCTAATCTTTTTCAATTTATGTTTGTCACTATTTATATGTCTTTGACACTGACTCGCTTTCCAAGATAATAAAGTTGTTTCAACAAACTAAACATTTCACTGCCTTACCGTCATATATTAAATCGGGAAACCGATGTATAAATTTATTTACTACGGTAGCAGACAACCGATTTGACGCATTATTTTTACGACCTCGCAACATTTTCAACGTATACTTTAACACGTTAGAACGGCAACTAAATGCATCGTTTATTTTTACTACTTATACGAGAGCGATTTACGCCACTCTGCTCTCGCATCGACGCTACTGGTCGGGCACGTCGTTTGGACTCTTTAATAA
>JAIOKQ010000631.1:0-10906 GCA_020654165.1 Oryctes rhinoceros
ATTTGATGAACATCAATCAGTCAAGTGTTTCTAGAGCCGTAGCCAGATATAGGGAAACAGGCAATTACAGTAGAAGACCTGTACCAGGTCGTCCAAGATGTTCTACTCGCCAAGATGACCGCTATTTACTACTACAAGCATTACGTCAAAGACATGTAACTGCGAGACAATTGCAGAACGACTTGGCTAGAGTCAGAAATAGTCGTGTGAGTACTCAAACTATTCGGAATAGGTTACGACAGAGTGGATTAAGAGCTAGAGTAGCTGCAACAGCCCTTCGTCTCACTAGGAACCACCGAGTGGCTCGCTTAAGGTTTGCCAGAGAACATGTAAATTGGAACATTAATGACTGATTATCAAGATTTGGTCTTTACACCTCAGATAGGCGTATCTCAGTGTACAGACGAGACGGTGAGCGCTATTCGCAGTGTAATATCAGACCTAGACCTAATTTCGCTGGTGGCTCTATTATGGTTTAGCAGATCGTACAGAATTAGTACCAGTAGACAGAGGTACACTGACTGCCCACAGGTATATAACGGACATTTTAGAAGAACATGTAGTACCATATGTGCCAATTATAGGAAACGAATTCATGTTAATGCACGATAATACACGACCGCATGTTGCAATAATCGTCCAGGAATACCTTAACGATGTTGGTATTCCAGTTTTAGATTGGCCTTCGGTAAGTCCGGACGTGAACCCTATCGAGCATATATGGGACCTCCTTCACAGATGGATACGAACCCAAAATGTTGCCCCAGCGGACCTACATGGACTAGAAAATGCTCTCCGTGACGAGTGGGAGAATTTGGATCAGGCTTATATACGGAGGTTAATCGAATCTCTGCCAAACCGTATGCGAGCGGTCATAAGAGCCAGAGGTGGCAATACTCAGTATTAAAAGCTACTGTTATGATATTTTTCTTTCCAAAATTATAATTTCTTGTTTTAATAAAAATCTCAAGTATGAGTTCTTGTTTTTATTTGGCCTGTATTTTATTTAAACAATCATAGAAATTATATCTTAGAGCGCATTAAAGTATATTTACAACTTTATGCTACAAACAAAGATTATGCGATACTTTTATGATTCAAAACTAAATTATGCGATACTTTTTTGGCGGAGTGTATAAAACAAACCTTATATTATATAACAATTCAAAGAAAGGAATAAAGTGTATGTTGCTTGTGTAACCTAAAGTTCTACTGAAGAATTATGGGTCGCTAACGTTCTATTGGTATGAACTCTTTCAGAAGCACGAGCTTACGAATATCTTCTTGCACCCATTCTTTGATTAGGATACTTGTTAGCTGCTGGATGGTCTGAGCTGGGTCTAGGTGCTTCTGAATACGTGTATCTAATAAATTCCAAAGTCGTTCGACTAGGTCCACATCGGTCAAATCATGATTTGAATCTTATAGTACTGAAAGAACTTTTTGGTAACAGTATGAGCCCTGACGTTACCTTGCATTAACACAAAGTTTGGGGACGTACCGTAAGCGACTGGTAGAACGTAATCGTCAAAAATGAGATCAACCCATCGTTGATGCTATGGCATTTGTTCTTTCATCATCACGACCAATTCCGTCCCAAACCATCACAGATTCACCACACGTTTGGTAGCTACAGAATAACGTTCATGCGAACTTAGGTATATACGTACTCAAACATCACAATGAGTTAAATGACCAATTTGGGAAGGGTATCGACCCGTAATATTGAAGTTGCTTTGCGACATGCTCACGAATGAAATTTAAACGACATCTTATGAGGTTCGAACTTAAACCAAGTTTTTGCATGAGTCTTCTCGGTCCTAGGTTAGTTTAACTAAAGCTATCTGTAAGTGTTTGATCGGGACTCTCTAATCCATTCTGAGCGCGATTTGAAGATCTTGTGTTGTGGATGTGCGAGAATGTAAGGAACGTAAGGAGAGTAAGACTAAAAGTCGGTCTTGTTTTCCTCTTAGAACCTTGCCGAATACCACATTTATCACCCAATGATTTCATATGCGGTAAATACCAGAAAAACTGACAACTGACAAAATCATTTTTTTTCATTTTTTTATTCTCAAGAGCAGCTGCAACACATACAACATCTAACCCATTTAGATGTCTCATTTCAATATCACCTGTTTATCCAATTCTTTACTTTATTCAAATGTGTGTATTTATTATTTCTGTGAACCCCGTATATAAGTGTCCGTGAGAATTGGTTCCCCCTTTTTTTTTGGAAAATGAGCGTTGGACGTTGAAGAATAAAACAGAAAAGGTTCTCCTCTAAGTAACTGACCAACCGGGATGTTAGGCCAACGGATTGCAAGACACTATCCACACAAGGGGATGGCTTATGGGGGAGCATAAATATTTCTACCATTGTTTATTATTTTCAATATACTTTGCATATGGTTTCCTAATATCGATTTATTAAATAGTTAATGAAAATTTAGAATTTCATTTGTTATAATGAAATTCTTAAATTCGTTTAACAATTCGCAAAATATACGATTATTACGCAAATATTAATTTACCGAATATATTTCTTAACCTGTGCATTAATATTTTGACTGTTACTCATTTTATCAAAAGCAATATTGAGTAATTTTGGATTATAGTACCTATTGGTTTGCTTGTAAAACTTACTTGATATAACCTTAAAATTTAATAATAATAATAATAACGCTCGTTTAATACTCAACAGGGCTGAGACCATTTATAGGATACAACACTTGAAATAGAATATACACAAAATTATTAACAATATAAACAAGTAAAATTTAAAAATCTGCTAAAAAAGTGTGCAAAGAAGGCGCTCGTCGCATACTGTATCGACAAATCGAAAATCGAAATCGAAACAAGTATCGATTCTTGAATTTAGCCGCGACACCAGAAAGTCTATCCGCTGAAGTAGGAAAGGACAATCAATGTTATTCCGCAACGATTTCTGTAGAAATCTCACAAACGCTATTCCTTCTCGTACCCAAAGCTACCATCGCATATTTATGAAGCAATACATCCTGCGGAGTATCCTTCTCAGGATAAGTTCGATCAGCCTTATATGAGAGATATTTTAGAAATCTTCGATGGATGCGAGCAAGATTCAGACAATCACGTGCATATAAGAGATACCAGACCAGAACAGCGTTTTCTAGTTTGTTTAGCACAAAAGCATAGTATAAGGATTTTAATAAGGATGTATCCTTAACATATTTAGAGACACGCATAATAAAACTAAGAGATTTTATGGCTTCAGAACAAATGTTGTTAATATGTGCTTTAAAGCTAAAAATGGTATCAAAAAGAACACCCAAGTCCCTAAACTCTAGACTACGTGATAGATTAGTATCATTGATGCGGTAAGGGTAACATAAAAGGTGAAGAGGAAGGGGAATACGTAAGTATGCAACATTTCTCAACATTCAATTTGATTCTGAAACGTTCACACCATTCTACCAGTGCATTAAGACCACTCTGATGATTTTCGGTGTTATCAACTGAAGATATTTCTGAAAAGATTTTAATGTCATCTGCTTAAGCAATGGTCGGAATATTAATGTTCACTAGCAAATCATTAATATAAAGTACGAACAATAACAGTCCCAGATTTAATCCCTGGTTTGAATTCGCATCGGTCCCAGATGCGAACCCTGGAGAACACCAGAGGTGAGAGCAAAGTTATCAGCACAATCTCCATTATAGGTTTACATTATTAACGCAAATTTCAATGTCCGCAATTAATACATATATTGATACGTGTCTATTAAGTGCTTCGACCTGACGGGAAACCTTAATGGCTAGTTGCATAGAGACGAGTTAAAAATCAATCTTAAGTTGAGCAGAATAGAATGTGGCAATCTAGGACATGGTTAATACAAGCGAAAGCTTGCCTAAATCATAGAATATGGTTATCGGTGTAAATTTAGGTTCGAATTGGTCTATGATATTGTAGAGGGAAATTATAGCAGCATATAACAGACTTACTTCTAGTAAATCCATGTGACAGAATGTTATATCTGTCCAAGTGAGATTAAAGTCGGTGCAGAATATATAATTGAGAACTATCTATCTTCTTTCTTGAAAACTAGTGTAATTAATGAAAGTTTAAGAGTATCAGGGAACGTCCAAAATTTTAATGGGAAAGATTATATCAGGTACTCTCAAGATTCCTTCAACAATTCTATTGGTATAACATTTGAACCGGACGAGTATTCCCGCCATTTCACATTCATTGTATGCCACTAAAAATATTGTATTTGAGTGATTTCTTACTTTTGAGTGGTTAAGCGGTAAATTAAGTAAGCGGTAAAATAACAAACGTCTGTTTTGTTCGAGCACAAAAAATTCATTAAGGTTTTTAGCTGCATTAATTGGAATAGCTTTCATTTCATTTCCTCTGCTTGACGTAATATTTTTCATATTCTGCCACTAGATTTATTCTGGAAATCATTCAGGTCGTTCTATTAATATTTTCAAGGCCGTTACCTTTCGTTTTATGAGGTTCATCAAATATTTGTATTTTTTTTGTTTTAATACTATCCTCCTTTTTTACTTTCATCAGTGAAAACATCAGACGCCAAAGGAATATTATAGTGTGCTCTTTGTATAATTTATAGTTCTTAATGTTCATGCACTCAGCTTCATAATCTTTAAGCAACAATTCACTTAAAATTTAATTAAGAAAATAAAATTATAATGATTACCATTGAGTAGTACTTCAATTAAATCAGTTTCCTCTTTTTAAACTCTGGGCACTCAAAAGAGATATACACTCCGCCAAAAAAGCATCGCATAATTTAGTTTTGAATCATAAAAGTATCGCATAATCTTTGTTTGTAGCATAAAGTTGTAAATATACTTTAATGCGCTCTAAGATATAATTTCTATGATTGTTTAAATAAAATACAGGCCAAATAAAAACAAGAACTCATACTTGAGATTTTTATTAAAACAAGAAATTATAATTTTGGAAAGAAAAATGTCATAACAGTAGCTTTTAATACTGAGTATTGCCACCTCTGGCTCTTATGACCGCTCGCATACGGTTTGGCAGAGATTCGATTAACCTCCGTATATAAGCCTGATCCAAATTCTCCCACTCGTCACGGAGAGCATTTTCTAGTCCATGCAGGTCCGCTGGGGCAACATTTTGGGTTCGTATCCGTCTGTGAAGGAGGTCCCACACGTGCTCGATAGGGTTCATGTCCGGACTTACCGCAGGCCAATCTAAAACTGGAATACCAACATCGTTAAGGTATTCCTGGACGATTATTGCAACATGCGGTCGTGCATTAACATGAATTCGTTTCCTATAATTGGCGCATATGGTACTACATGTTCTTCTAAAATGTCCGTTATATACCTGTGGGCAGTCAGTGTACCTCTGTCTACCGGTACTAACTCTGTACGACCTGTTAAACAGATGCCCCCCAAACCATAATAGAGCCACCAGCGAAATTAGGTCTAGGTCTGATATTACACTGCGAATAGCGCTCGCCGTCTCGTCTGTACACTGAGATACGCCTATCTGAGGTGTAAAGACCAAATCTTGACTCATCTGTGAAGGGTATATTGGCCCAGTCATTACTGTTCCAATTTACATGTTCTCTGGCAAACCTTAAGCGAGCCACTCGGTGGTTCCTAGTGAGACGAGGGGCTGCTACAGCTACTCTAGCTCTTAATCCACTCTGTCGTAACCTCTTCCGAATAGTTTGAGTACTCACACGAGTATTTCTGACTCTAGCCAAGTCGTTCTGCAATTGTCTCGCAGTTACATGTCTTCGACGTAATGCTTGTAGTAGTAAATAGCGGTCATCTTGGCGAGTAGAACATCTTGGACGACCTGGTACAGGTCTTCTACTGTAATTGCCTGTTCCCTACATCTGGCTACGGCTCTAGAAACACTTGACTGATTGATGTTCATCAAATTGGCAACGTATGCTTGAGATCGTCCATCTTCGATTAAAGCAACTATAGCAGCCACTTGTTCTGAAGTTAAATTGCTCATTTTAGTTTTGAAAGCGTCGGTACAGAACTCTGACTTCGCACTTTAAAATTTGTCCGTATAGGAAGGCTTTCAATAAACAACTGAACAAACCTTACATATATGCATTTTTCTAAATGTGTTCTTTTAGAAAAAAAAGTAAAAAAGCTATGTTCCATGATTTTTTTTGTGAACGTATAAAAATATCTTGGTTTATAAATGCCCTTTTTTAGTTTATGCGATACTTTTTTGGCGGAGTGTATACTGAATGTGACTACCTTTCAACGCAGAGTTCAATAAAATTACGTATTTCGCTGCTTTAGTTTTTTTTTTTTTTTAGTTTGTTAGTACATTTTCTTTATTTTTGTTCTATTTTATCTGGCTTTGTGTAGGTTAGGGTATACTTCTATAGAAGCACAGCAATACGTCAAAAAATTGCTGCCAGAAGGAATAAAATAAAAAAGGCAAAATAAAGATGTAAGTATCCTTCCGCATTTATTGGTAAATTTTGATCCATCACCAGATTGATTTTATTTAGAAAATGTTCATTTTCTAATGCTCTCACTAACCAGTCCACTACTTTAGTCGTGCTTAATTATCACCAGATTGTGGTTCACATTGATTTACTGGGAACATTTAATTCTGACATTACCTCACGTGTAGGTATTTGGAATATTACAAAGTTTACATAAACTTTGCAAAAATGCACGTTTGATATACCATTTTTAAAATATTCCGTTGATTTTTATTTAAATTTCTCCAGAGTTAAACACTATACGGCTCGATAAACGATCAATTCTCCACCAAGACCTGAATTGTATGAAATGACAGTTGTCGTTCTAGATGCAACTGTACTCGCTATCGCTGTAATGGGTTTGATGAATAAAAGACATTTAGTATATCTTGTTTTTCTTAGTTGGCGCAGATTCTTCCATTATGGCTGAACGATTATTGAAGTGTTTGAAATTTTATGGCTATCTTATTTACCTTAAAATGCCTAAAAATAACCCTACCTTTTGCCTTCTATAATAAGCGAGATCAAAACGGCTAAGTTCAAAAATGAATCATAATGTACTTAGGTAGGTGTCTTAAATATATCGTAATAACAATAACTAAATTTCCGTTTAAATTATCATTAGCGCTTTTCGATCGAGCCTGGCTTTCTCAATGGAAGCACACGTAATTATTATATTCTATTACCTCGTTTGATTTAAGATTGATTGACGTTGTGGATTGTTTGTTTTTCTGTATTACCCATATTTTTCTCTATCTTCAGGAAGCATGTGGATGCAGTATTCTATTTCCTCTTGTCGATTAATTGAACGAGTATTAAATTTTGTCCTGTTTCTGTCGCTCGGTACTGTTGCAGAAAAGGGCATTTCAATGAAATAGAGGGCTGAAATATTTATGCCGTTCTAGTGGAGACATTTGCAAGATAAATGAATATTCATTCCGTTACAATGGAAATGTTTCTCGAATCTGAGATTTCCAGTATCGCTGCAGCTTCCTTGGTGTCCAATCTAGAATGCAGGTGGGCCCTTCTTAGACATAATATAACAGCGTCCTCCTCTTTCTCTTATCTTCCTTAATCTTCCTCTATCTATCAGATGGCTATCTAATATCGAGTGTTATATCTTGCATCTTACTCCAAGAAATGAAACGAGCTCCTCCTTAAATATAAAAATGCAACAAACCATTAAACGTTATCAATCATGGCGATAGATATCACTATGCAAGACGTCCCCAATATGAAATAGAATTGTTACATCTAAAAATAATGCGATATCGAAATGAAAACACGATGTGATTTAAGTAATCGTACATTCTCATTTATGATGTTGTTCTGCAAAAAAAAGTCCGAAGAAATTGTCCTAAAAATAATGAAAGGATTGAATGTTTCTGAAGCACATGTTTACGTTTCCTGTTACAAGTAACAACTTCCGCTTTAGTTCAATATAATTCCAATGTTCTAGAGCGCAGAAGCAATTAAAGTACCGTATTTTGCATTTTGCAGCACGAATAATCAATTTGCTACATCATTGAGAATGAAAATTCAATTTCTCGTAGTGACCGTCTGGAATTAATGAAATATTAACTCGAGATGAATAAGATACTATAATTAATAGAGTTAATATACTTGAAGAAAAGCTATTTACGGTAAAGCAGCTTTATGGCGTCGATTACGCGCGAATTTATTTGCAGTTAATTATATTGAAGCTGATGACCAATGTCCATCAAATCGGGAGCAATTTTGCGCGAAAATTATTGAAATCATCAACACTGTTACTTTGGTAGGTTAATAAAGGTCTGGCAAAACATTTTCAACAGGTTGGGTATCATTTTTTTCTTCCTTTTCTAATTTTTTTCAGAATTCACTATTGTTTAATTTTTATATTTTTTTCACCTTCCGTTGTTAAGTTTACAATATTATTTTTATGAAACCATATTTATTTTTAGTTCTTTAAATTATTTGCGGAATTATGATGAATTCGTCACCGCACAAATCTAAAAAATAATACGTAAAGGACAAAAAATACAATTAACTTCACAAATGCTCCTTATTCTGTTTAATGATACCTTTTCCCTTTCCCATAATTTTATAAATATCCTCGTTGGGCCGCACACCACACACGTACAACGAAGTACGTTTACTGTAAAAACGCACAATATAATGTAAAAAGTTGTTTGGTTTTGTTCTTATATTATCATAGTGTAGAATATTTGTTTATGTAATGTATCAACACTACAGTGGAATTTCACTTTCGTATGGCTTGATACTTTGTCCCAAAGGGACAAAATATGCACCTTCCTTTTTTATTTTATTCCTCTTAGCAGCAATTTTTTGACGTATTGCTGCGCATACCCTAACCTACCCAAAGCCAAATAAAATAGAGCAATAGAAAAGAAACATTATATGTACTGTACATAGTATATAAAAAGATACACGCATACAATTACGAATTAATAAAGAGGACACGCCAACATCGTAACTAAAAAAAAAAAAAAACTTACAGCAGCGAAATACGTAATTTCATTGAACACTGCGTTGAAAGGTAGTCACATTCAATATACCTTCAATTGACAGATGCGTAGAAATTTCAAGTTAACAAGGGCCGGATGATGCTAACACGGCGTCATTTTCCGTTGATGGCGACCTACCAGTAGAATTCCCCTCCAGTTATCTAACGGCAAATTCGTCCTGCAATTTTAATCACAGACTGTGCACTACCCATAAAGAACGTTCCAAGTTCCGTCGCCTTTTTTATTCTTTGCATTAATTGCTGCTGAAAGATTCCGACAGAATAAATAATTTTTCTCCTTCGTTGCATTTTTAATATCGTTCGAACGTTCTTAATAACGAATTAATGCAGAATGGAAACAGAAGTTTTTTCTTTCGACTTTCAAAATAGCAAATTGTGACGTTTCGGTGTGTTCTGTACTATTTAGATGTTGTACATAGTTCATAGTTCATCAGTACATAGTACATAGTTCACATAAATTTAGGTTAAGTTATGACAAAGCTAATCATTAGTCTCATTTACCAAATTATTACATTAACAGCGTTTTTTTTTATATATATTTTGAGAGAACACCAACAAGTATACAAAGAACATTCACCTTTGCAGAGGTAAAGCAAACGCACGTCAAGAGAACATCAGAAGCACGAACAGCACAAAAGAAGATTCTAGTCAAAATATACATAACTATGGGGGAAATGAGTATATATAATTACATCCAAAAAGCGTTAACGGAAGAGAGTATTACATACAATAAAAGGTACAGCTATAGAAACTTCATTAAAGAGAGTTACTAAATTTGCATATCTACACAGACAATTACAGTAGAAGACCTGTACCAGGTCGTCCAAGATGTTCTACTCGCCAAGATGACCGCTATTTACTACTGCAAGCATTACATCGAAGACATGTAACTGCGAGACAATTGCAGAACGACTTGGCTAGAGTCAGAAATACTCGTGTGAGTACTCAAACTATTCGGAATAGGTTACGACAGAGTGGACTAAGAGCTAGAGTAGCTGTAACAGCCCTCGTCTCACTAGGAACCACCGAGTGGCTCGCTTAAGGTTTGCCAGAGAACATGTAAATTGGAACATTAATATATAATACTCTTCTACTACAATATACTCTTCACAGATGAGTCAAGATTTGGTCTTTACACCTCAGATAGGCGTATTTCAGTGTACAGACGAGACGGCGAGCGCTATTCGCAGTGTAATATCAGACCTAGACCTAATTTCGCTGGTGGCTCTATTATGGTTTTGATTTTTTTTTTGGTTTTGATTTATTTGGGGGGCATCTGTTTAACAGGTCGTACAGAGTTAGTACCAGTAGACAGAGGTACACTGACTGCCCACAGGTATATAACGGACATTTTAGAAGAACATGTAGTACCATATGCGCCAATTATAGGAAACGAATTCATGTTAATGCACGATAATGCACGACCGCATGTTGCAATAATCGCCCAGGAATACCTTAACGATGTTGGTATTCCAGTTTTAGATTGGCCTGCGGTAAGTCCGGACATGAACCCAAAATGTTGCCCCAGCGGACCTGCATGGACTAGAAAATGCTCTCCGTGACGAGTGGGAGAATTTGGATCAGGCTTATATACGGAGGTTAATCGAATCTCTGCCAAACCGTATGCGAGCGGTCATAAGAGTCAGAGGTGGCAATACTCAGTATTAAAAGCTACTCTTATGACATTTTTCTTTCCAAAATTATAATTTCTTGTTTTAATAAAAATCTCAAGTATGAGTTCTTGTTTTTATTTGGCCTTTATTTTATTTAAACAATCATAGAAGTTATATCTTAGAGCGCATTAAAGTATATTTACAACTTTATGCTACAAACAAAGATTATGCGATACTTTTATGATTCAGAACTAAATTGTGCGATACTT
>JAIOKQ010000632.1:0-11031 GCA_020654165.1 Oryctes rhinoceros
AAAAAGTATCGCATAAACTAAAAAAGGACATTTATAAACCAAGATATTTTTATACGTTCACAAAAAGTTTGCCTCGTATTCGTTCGTTTGCCTGAACTATAAAAACACTAACAAAATCATGGAACATAGCTTTTTTACTTTATTTTTTTCTAAAAGAACACATTTAGAAAAATACATATGTGTAAGGTTTGTTCAGTTGTTTATTGAAAGTCTTCCTATACGGACAAATTTTAAAGTGCGAAGTCGGAGTTCTGTACCAACGCTTTTAAAACTAAAATGAGCAATTTAACTTCAGAACAAGTGGCTGCTATAGTTGCTTTAATCGAAGATGGACGATCTCAAGCATACGTTGCTAATTTGATGAACATCAATCAGTCAAGTGTTTCTAGAGCCGTAGCCAGATATAGGGAAACAGGCAATTACAGTAGACGACCTGTACCAGGTC
The DNA here is from genome assembly GCA_020654165.1 of Oryctes rhinoceros. Taxonomy (NCBI): domain Eukaryota; kingdom Metazoa; phylum Arthropoda; class Insecta; order Coleoptera; family Scarabaeidae; genus Oryctes; species Oryctes rhinoceros. The sequence continues at coordinate 446 of JAIOKQ010000632.1, forward strand.
GCCCAAGATGTTCTACTCGCTAAGATGACCGCTATTTACTACTACAAGCATTACGTCGAAGACATGTAACTGCGAGACAATTGTAGAACGACTTGGCTAGAGTCAGAAATACTCGTGTGAGTACTCAAACTATTCGGAATAGGTTACGACAGAGTGGATTAAGAGCTAGAGTAGCTGTAACAGCCCCTCGTCTCACTAGGAACCACCGAGTGGCTCGCTTAAGGTTTGCCAGAGAACATGTAAATTGGAATGACTGGGCCAATATACTCTTCACAGATGAGTCAAGATTTGGTCTTTACACCTCAGATAGGCGTATCTCAGTGTACAGACGAGACGGTGAGCGCTATTCGCAGTGTAATATCAGACCTAGACCTAATTTCGCTGGTGGCTCTATTATGGTTTGGGAAGGCATCTGTTTAACAGGTCGTACAGAGTTAGTACCAGTAGACAGAGGTGCACTGACTGCCCACAGGTATATAACGGACATTTTAGAAGAACATGTAGTACCATATGCGCCAATTATAGGAAACGAATTCATGTTAATGCACGACCGCATGTTGCAATAATCGTCCAGGAATACCTTAACGATGTTGGTATTCCAGTTTTAGATTGGTCTGCGGTAAATCCGGACATGAACCCTATCGAGCACGTGTGGGAGATTATGCGATACTTTTATGATTCAAAACTAAATTATGCAATACTTTTTTGGCGGAGTGTATAAAACAAACCTTATATTATATAACAATTCAAAGAAAGGAGTAAAGTGTATGTTGCTTGTGTAACCTAAAGTTCTACAGAAGAATTATGGGTCGCTAATGTTCTATTGGTATGAACTCTTTCAGAAGCACGAGCTTACGAATATCTTCTTGGACCCATTCTTTGATTAGGATACTTGTTAGCTGCTGGAGGGTCTGAGCTGGGTCTAGGTGCTTCTGAATACGTATACCTAATAAATTCCAAATTCGTTCGACTAGGTCCATATCGGTCAATTCATGGTTTGAATCTTTTAGTACTGAAAGAACTTTTTCGTAACAGTATAAGTTAAGTATAAGTATAACTTTGTGTTAATGCAAGGTAACGTCGGGGACCTTGCATTAACACAAAGTTTGGGGACGTACCGTAAGCGACTGGTAGAACGTAATCGTCAAAAATGAGATCAACCCATCGTTGATGCCATGGCATTTGTTCTTTCATCATCAAGACTAATTCCGTCCCAAATCATCACAGATTCACCACCAGTTTAGTAGCTGCAGAATAACATTCATGTGAACTTAGGTATACACGTACTCAAATATCACAATGAGTTAAATGACCAATTTGTGAAGGGTATCGACACGTAATATTGAAGTTGGTTTGCGACATGCTCACGAATGACATTTAAACGACATCTTATGGGGTTCGAACTTAAACCAAGTTTTCGCATGAGTCTTCTAGGTCCTAGGTCCTTCTAGGTCCTAGGTTTGTTTGACTCAAATTATCCGTAGATATTTGGTAGGGACTCTCTAATCCATTCTGAGCGCGATTTGAAAATCTTCTGTTGTGGATGTGCGAGAACGTAAGGAACGTAAGAAGAGTAAGACTAAAAGTCGGTCTTGTTTTCCTCTTAGAACCTTGCCGAATACCTCATTTATTACCCAATGATTTCATATGCGGTAAATACCAGAAAAACTGACAACTGACAAAATCATTTTCTTTCATTTTTTATTCTCAAGAGCAGCTGCAACACATACAACATCTAACCCATTTAGATGTCTCATTTCAATGTCACCTGTTTGTCCAATTCCTTACTTTATTCAAATGTGTGTACTTATTATTTCTGTGAACCCCGTATATAAGTGTCCGTGAGAGTTAGTTCCCTTTTTTTTTGGAAAACGACCGTTGGACGTTGAAGAATAAAACAGAAAAGGTTCTCCTCTAAGTAACTAACCAACCGGGATGTTAGGCCAACGGATTGCAAGACACTATCCACACAAGGGGGTGGCTTATGGGGGAGCATAAATATTTCTACCATTGTTTATTATTTTCAATATACTTTGCATATGGTTTCCTATTATCGATTTATTAAATAGTTAATGAAAATTTAGAATTTCATTTGTTATAATGAAATTCTTAAATTCGTTTAACAATTCGCAAAATATGCGATTATTGCGATAAAGCAATATCGAGTAATTTTGGATTATAGTACCTATTGGTTTGCGTGTAAAACTTATTTGATATAACCTTAAAATTTAATAATAATAATAATAATAACGCTCGTTTAATATTCAACAGGGCTGAGCCCAATTATAGGATACAACATTTGAAATAGAATATACACAAAATTATTAACAATATAAACAAGTAAAATTTAAAAATCTGCTAAAAAAGTGTGCAAGGAAGGCGCTCGTCGCATACTGTATCGACAAATCGAAATCGAAACAAGTATCGGCTCTTGAATTTAGCCGCGACATCAGAAAGTCTATCCGCTGAAGTAGGAAGGGACAATCAATGTTATTCCACAACGATTTCTATAGAAATTTCTCACAAACGCTATTCCTTCTCGTACCCAAAGCTACCATCGCATATTTATGAAGCAATACATCCTGCGGAGTATCCTTCTCAGGATAAGTTCGATCAGCCTTATATGAGAGATATTTTAGAAATCTTCGATGGATGCGATTAAGACTCAGACAATCACATGCATATAAGGGATACCAGACCAGAACAGCGTTTTCTAGTTTGCTTAGCACAAAAGCATAGTATAAGGATTTTAATAAGGATGTACCCTTAACATATTTAGAGACACGCATAATAAAACCAAGAGATTTTATGGCTTCTGAACAAATGTTGTTAATATGTGATTTAAAGCTAAAAATGGTATCAAAAGGAACACCCAATTCTCTAAACTCTAGACTACGTGATAGATTAGTATCATTGATTCGGTAAGGGTAACATAAAAGGTGAAGAGGAACGGAAATACGTAAGTATGCAACATTTCTCAACATTCAGTTTGATTCTGAAACGTTTACACCATTCTACCGTGCATTGAGACCACTCCGATGATTTTCGGTGTTATCAACTGAAGATATTTCTGAAAAGATTTTAATGTCATCTGCTTAAGCAATGGTCAGAATATTGATGTTCACTAGCAAATCATTAATATAAAGAACGAACAATAACAGTCCCAGATTTAATCCCTGGTTTGAATTCGCATCGGTCCCAGATGCGAACCCTGGAGAACACCAGAGGTGAGACCAAAGTTATCAGCACAATATCCATTATAGGTTTACATTATCAACGCACATTTCAATGTCCGCAATTAATACATATATCCATACGTATCTATTAAGTGCTTCGACTTGACGGGAAACCCTAGTGGCCAGTGGCATTGAGACGAGTTAAGAATCAATCTTAAGTTGAGCAGAATAGAATGCGGCAGTCTAGGACATGGTTAATACAAGCGAAAGCTTGCCTAAATCATAGAATATGGTTATCGGTGTAAATTTAGGTTCGAATTGGTCTATGATATTGTAGAGGGAAATTATAGCAGCTTATAACAGACTTACTTCTAGTAAATACATGTGACAGAATGTTATATCTGTCCAAGTGAGATTAAAGTCGGTGCAGAATATATAATTGAGACCTATCTATCTTCTTTCTTGAAAACTAGTGTAATTAATGAAAGTTTAAGAATATCAGGGACCGTCCAAAATTTTAATGGGAAAGATTATATCAGGTACCCTCAAGATTCCTTCAACAATTCTATTGGTATAGCATTTGAACCGGACGAATATTCCCGCCATTTCACATTCATTGTATGCCACTAAAAATATTGTATTTGAGTGATTTCTTACTTTTGAGTGGTTAAGCGGTAAATTAAGTAAGCGGTAAAATAACAAACGTCTGTTTTGTTCGAGCACAAAAAATTCATTAAGGTTTTAGCTGCATTAATTGGAATAGCTTTCCTTTCATTTCCTCTGCTTGGCGCAATATTTTTCATATTCTGCCACTAGATTTATTCCGGAAATCATTCAGGTCCTTCTATTAATATTTTCAAGCCCGTTACTTTTCGTTTTATGGGGTTCATCAAATATTTGTATTTTTTTTTTGTTTTAATACTATCCTCCTTTTTCACTTTCATCAGTGAAAACATCAGACGCCAAAGGAATATTATAGTGTGCTCTTTGTATAATTTATAGTTCTTAATGTTTATGCACTCAGCTTCATAATCTTTAAGCAACAATTCACTTAAAATTTAATGAAGAAAATAAAATTATAACGATTACCATTGAGTAGTACTTCAATTAAATCAGTTTTTCTCTTTTTAAACTCTGGGCACTCAAAAGAGATATACACTCCGCCAAAAAAGTATCGCATAATTTAGTTTTGAATCATAAAAGTATCGCATAATCTTTGTTTGTAGCATAAAGTTGTAAATATACTTTAATACGCTCTAAGATATAATTTCTATGATTGTTTAAATAAAATACAGGCCAAATAAAAACAAGAACTCATACTTGAGATTTTTATTAAAACAAGAAATTATAATTTTAGAAAGAAAAATGTCATAACAGTAGCTTTTAATACTGAGTATTGCCACCTCTGGCTCTTATGACCGTTCGCATACGGTTTGGCAGAGATTCGATTAACCTCCGTATATAAGCCTGATCCAAATTCTCCCACTCGTCACGGAGAGCATTTTCTAGTCCATGCAGGTCCGCTGGGGCAACATTTTGGGTTCGCATCCGTCTGTGAAGGAGGTCCCACACGTGCTCGATAGGATTCATGTCCGGACTTACCGCAGGCCAATCTAAAACTGGAACACCAACATCGTTAAGGTATTCCTGGACGATTATTGCAACATGCGGTCGTACATTAACATGAATTCGTTTCCTATAATTGGCGCATACGGTACTACATGTTCTTCTAAAATGTCCGTTATATACCTATGGGCAGTCAGTGCACCTCTGTCTACCGGTACTAACTCTGTACGACCTGTTAAAGAGATGCCTCCCCAAACCATAACAGAGCCACCAGCGAAATTAGGTCTAGGTCTGATATTACACTGCGAATAGCGCTCACCGTCTCGTCTGTACACTGAGATACGCCTATCTGAGGTGTAAAGACCAAATCTTGAGTCATCTGTGAAGAGTATATTTGCCCAGTCATTAATGTTCCAATTTACATGTTCTCTGACAAACCTTAAGCGAGCCACTCGGTGGTTCCTAGTGAGACGAGGGGCTGTTACAGCTACTCCAGCTCTTAATCCACTCTGTCGTAACCTATTCCGAATAGTTTGAGTACTCACACGAGTATTTCTGACTCTAGCCAAGTCGTTCTGCAATTGTCTCGCAGTTACATGTCTTCGACGTAATGCTTGTAGTAGTAAATAGCAGTCATCTTGGCGAGTAGAACATCTTGGATGACCTGGTACAGGTCTTCTACTGTAATTGCCTGTGTAGATATGCAGATTTGGTAACTCTCTTTAATGAAGTTTCTATAGCTGTACCTTTTATTGTATGTAATACTCTCTTCCGTTAACGCTTTTTGGATGTAATTATATATACTCATTTCCCCCATAGTTATGTATATTTTGACTAGAATCTTCTTTTGTGCTGTTCGTGCTTCTGATGTTCTCTTGACGTGCGTTTGCTTTACCTCTGCAAAGGTGAATGTTCTTTGTATACTTGTTGGTGTTCTCTCAAAATATATATATAAAAAAAACGCTGTTAATGTCATAATTTGGTAACTGAGGCTAATGATTAGCTTTGTCATAACTTAACCTAAATTTAACTGATCTTGAACTATGTACAACATCTAAATAGTATAGAACACACCGATACGTCACAATTTGCTATCTTGAAAGTCGAAAGAAAAAACTTCTGTTTCCATTCTGCATTAATTCATTATTAAGAACGTTCGAACGATATTAAAAATGCAACGAAGGAGAAAAATTATTTATTCTGCCGGAATCTTTCAGCAGCAATTAATGCAAAGAACAAAAAAGGCGACGGAACTTGGAAGGTTCTTTATGGGTAGTGCACAGTCTGTGATTAAAATTGCAGGACGAATTTGCCGTTAGATAACTGGAGGGGAATTCTACTGGTAGGTCGCCATCAACGGAAAATGACGCCGTGTTAGCATCATCCGGCCCTTGTTAACTTGAAATTTCTACGCATCTGTCAGCTGAAGGCATATTGAATGTGACTACCTTTCAACGCAGTGTTCGATGAAATTACGTATTTCGCTGCTTTAAGTTTTTTTTTTTTGTTAGTTACTACGTTCGCGTGTCCTCTTTATTAATTCGTAATTGTATGCGTGTATCTTTTTATATAGTACATATACAGTACATATAATATTTCTTTATCTGTTGCTCTATTTTATCTGGCTTTGGGTAGGTTAGGGTATACTTCTATAGAAGCGCAGCAATACGTCAAAAAATTGCTGCTAAAAGGAATAAAATAAAAAAAAAGGAAGGTTGAGACAAAGTATCAAGCCATAGGAAAGTGAAATTCCACTATAGTGTTGATACATTACATAAACAAATATTCTACATTATGATGATATAGGAACAAAACCAAACAACTTTTTACATTATATTGTGCGTTTTTACAGTAAACGTACTTCGTTGTACGTATGTGGTGTGCGTTAATTGTATTTTTTGTCCTTTACGTATTATTTTTTTAGATTTGTGCGGTGACGAATTCATCATAATTTCGCAAATAATTTAAAGGACTAAAAATAAATATGGTTTCATAAAAATAATATTGTAAACTTAACAACGGAAGGTGAAAAAAAAATATAAAAATTAAACAATAGTGAATTCTGAAAAAAATTAGAAAAGGAAGAAAAAAATGATACCCAACCTGTTGAAAATGTTTTGCCAGACCTTTATTAACCTACCAAAGTAACAGTGTTGATGATTTCAATAATTTTCGCGCAAAATTGTTCCCGATTTGATGGACATTGATCATCAGCTTCAATATAATTAACTGCAGATAAATTTGCGCGTAGTTACCACCATAAAGCTGCTTCACCCTAAATAGCTTTTCTTCAAGTGTATTAACTTTATTGATTATAGTATCTTACTCATCTCAAGTTAGTATTTCATTAATTCCAGACGGTCACTACGAGAAATTGAATTTTCATTCTCAATGATGTAGCAAAGTGATTATTCATGCTGTAAAATACAAAATACAGTACTTTAATTGCTTCTGCGCTCTAGAACATTGGAATTATATGGAACTAAAAGGAAGGTTCTTACCTATAACACGAAACATAAAAATGTGCTGTTCCATTGGGATTTTACAATCACGAATACAATGCTTTAGTCTCTTGTTGTACAGTGCTGCTTCAGAAACATTCAATGCTTTCATTATTTTTAGGACAATTTCTTCGGACTTTTTTTTGCAGAACATCATAAATGGGAATGTACGATTACTTAAATCACATCGTGTTTTCATTTCAATATCGCATTATTTTTAGATGTAACAATTCTATTTCATATTGGGGACGTCTTGCATAGTGATATCTATCGCCATGATTGATAACGTTTAATGGTTTGTTGCATTTTTATATTTAAGGAGGAGCTCGTTTCATTTCTTAGAGTAAGATGCAAGATATAGCACTCGATATTAGATAGCCGTCTGATAGATAGAGGAAGATTAAGGAAGATAAGAGAAAGAGGAAGACGCTATTATATTATGTCTAAGAAGGACCCACCTGCATTCTAGATTGGGCACCAAGGAAGCTGCAGCGGTACTGGAAATCTCAGATTCAAGAAACATTTCCATTGTAACGGAATGAATATTCATTTATCTTACAAATGTCTCCACTAGAACGGCATAAATATTTCAGCCCTCTATCTCATTGAAATGCCCTTTTCTGCAACAGTACCGAGCGACAGAAACAGGACAAAATTTAATACTCGTTCAATTAATCGACCAGAGAAAATAGAATACTGCATCTACATGCTTTCTGAAGATAGAGAAAAATATGGGTAATACAGAAAAACAAACAATCCACAACGTCAATCAATCTTAAATCAAAGGAGTTAATAGGATATAATAATTACGTGTGCTTGCATTGAGAAAGCCAGGCTCCATCGAAAAGCGCTAATGATAATTTAAACGGAAATTTAGTTATTGTTATTACGATATATTTAAGACACCTACCTAAGTACATTATGATTCATTTTTGAACTTAGCCGTTTTGATTTCGCTTATTATAGAAGGCAAAAGGTAGGGTTATTTTTAGGCATTTTAAGGTAAATAAGATAGCCATAAAATTTCAAACACTTCAATAATCGTTCAGCCGTAATGGAAGAATGTGCGCCAACTAAGAAAAACAAGATATACTAAATGTCTTTTATTCATCAAAACCATTACAGCGATAGCGAGTACAGTTGCATCTAGAACGACAACCGTCATTTCATACAATTTAGGTCTTGGTGGAGAATTGATCGTTTATCGAGCCGTATAGTGTTTAATTCTGGAGAAATTTAAATAAAAATCAACGGAATATTTTAAAAATGGTATATCAAACGTGCATTTTTGCAAAGTTTATGTAAACTTTGTAATATTCCAAATACCTACACGTGAGGTAATGTCAGAATTAAATGTTCCCAATAAATCAATGTTAACCACAATCTGGTGATAATTAAGCACGACTAAAGTACTCGACTGGTTAGTGAGAGCATTAGAAAATGAACATTTTCTAAGTAAAATCATCTGGTGATGGATCAAAATTTACCAATAAATGCGGAAGGATACTTACATCTTTATATATATATATATATATATATATATATATATATATATATATATATATTTATACATTATTATAAAATATATAAATATATATATATATATATATATACCTTGCTTTTTTTATTTATTCCTTCTGGCAGCAATTTTTTGACGTATTGCTGTGCTTCTATAGAAGTATACCCTAATCTACCCAAAGCCAGATAAAATAGAACAAAGATAAAAAAAGTAATATATATGTATACTAACAAACTAACAAAAAAAAACTAAAGCAGCGAAATACGCAATTTTATTGAACACTGCGTTGAAAGGTAGTCACATTCAGTATACACTCCGCCAAAAAAGTATCGCATAAACTAAAAAAGGACATTTATAAACCAAGATATTTTTATACGTTCACAAAAAGTTTGCCACGTGTATGTGAACTATAAAAACACTAACAAAATCATGGAACATAGCTTTTTTACTTTATTTTTTCTAAAAGAACACATTTAGAAAAATACATATGTGTAAGGTTTGTTCAATTGTTTATTGAAAGTCTTCCTATACGGACAAATTTTAAAGTGCGAAGTCGGAGTTCTGTACCAACGCTCTTAAAACTAAAATGAGCAATTTAACTTCAGAACAAGTGGCTGCTATAGTTGCTTTAATCGAAGATGGACGATCTCAAGCATACGTTGCTAATATGATGAACATCAATCAGTCAAGTGTTTCTAGAGCCGTAGCCCGATATAGGGAAACGGGCAATTACAGTAGAAGACCTATACCAGGTCGTTCAAGATGTTCTACTCGCCAAGATGACCGCTATTTACTACTACAAGCATTACGTAGAAGACATGTAACTGCGAGACAATTGCAGAACGACTTGGCTAGAGTCAGCAATACTCATGTGAGTACTCAAACTATTCGGAATAGGTTACGACAGAGTGGATTAAGAGCTAGAGTAGCTGTAACAGCCCCTCGTCTCACTAGGAGCCACCGAGTGGCTCGCTTAAGGTTTGTCAGAGAACGTGTAAACTGGAACATTAATGATTGGGCCAATATACTCTTCACAGATGAGTCAAGATTTGGTCTTTACACCTCAGATAGGCGTATCTCAGTGTACGTGAGACGTACGTACCGTACGTAGACGGTGAGCGCTATTCGCAGTGTAATATCAGACCTAGACCTAATTTCGCTGGTGGCTCTATTATGGTTTGGGGAAGCATCTGTTTAGCAGGTCGTACAGAGTTAGTACCAGTAGACAGAGGTACACTGACTGCCCGCAGGTATATAACGGACATTTTAGAAGAACATGTAGTACCATATGCGCCAATTATAGGAAACGAATTCATGTTAATGCACAATAATGCACGACCGCATGTTGCAATAATCGTCCAGGAATACCTTAACGATATTGGTATTCCAGTTTTAGATTGGCTTGCGGTAAGTCCGGACATGAACCCTATCGAGCACGTGTGGGACCTCCTTCACAGACGGATACGAACCCAAAATGTTGCCCCAGCGGACCTGCATGGACTAGAAAATGTTCTCCGTGACGAGTGGGAGAATTTGGATCAAGCTTATATACGGAGGTTAATCGAATCTCTGCCAAACCGTATGCGAGCGGTCATAAGAGCCAGAGGTGGCAATACTCAGTACTAAAAGCTACTGTTATGACATTTTTCTTTCCAAAATTATAATTTCTTGTTTTAATAAAAATCTCAAGTATGAGTTCTTGTTTTTATTTAAACAATCATAGAAATTATATCTTAGAGCGCATTAAAGTATATTTACAACTTTATGCTACAAACAAAGATTATGCGATACTTTTATGATTCAAAACTAAATTATGCGATACTT
>JAIOKQ010000633.1:0-114954 GCA_020654165.1 Oryctes rhinoceros
AAAATAAATAAAAAATCGAACAATTTGTATATTCATACATGTTTAACTTCAAATTTTCATAACAAGGATAAGAATGATTGTAAACATCTCTGCTCTATTGTTTTTGGGCACGCATGTCCTAATGCCGTTAGAAACAATGTACGTCAGTAAATAAGAATTTTCTTTTGCGTGTACGACTTTATCTCTCAATCTATCAATTTGGGAATTGTTCGTCCAGTAAATCTCGTATAGATTGGTAATAATGTGTTGGAATACTATGCGATATCTATTGTTGAGGTACATCATCCAGAAACCAACGAATTATTGGATAAACATTTTTCGTAGGGTACTTTGTTTGGAGACATTCGGCAAAAAAATTAGGAACCATTAAGTTGTCGCCAATGACTCCCATTCACATGTACATGGTGATAGACTTGGTTTCAAGAAATGTTAGTACGGTAAATTCAGAAACGTAGTGTTTTGCTACTACTGTCTCGGGAAATGTTGCCATAACATAATTTATTCAGACAAACTTATTGTGTATATTCTAAATGCTATACACCAATTCCACTTTCAGAAGGAACTATTGCTTTTATGGAAATCCCTTCGAACGTGTCAGTAAGTTTCGCATTGATGTCATATAAATGTCAATTTGTCGCGGAAGATTTCCATTTATAGGTTATAATCTTACATAAAAATATTACTATGATTGACTTTGATGTATAAAAGACACAAATTTTATTTGGAAAACGTCTAGCGGATTTAAACATTATGTACCTAATATAATTTGTCAGTTCTCCACCGAATCTTTTTGAAATCGCTGTTGTTTAAAGTTTGACGTCTCCGCAAAAAAAATTTTTATTTCTTGTTATACTTGATACAGTTCTTGATCTGTTATCACATCATTTCGGTAGGATTGAGGGTGTAATGGTTCCGTGGCAATCGCAAGGTACTATATCTTTGTTGACCTGCTGTTTCATGAAATACACCTAGTGTTAACGATAAAAAACACTTCTTTTGGCTGAGATTGTAAAATCATGTTTATTCTTGTTAGCTTACTTACAGAAGACTCCGCGCACATCTGACTTATATTGAATTCCCCAATATGGCGCCAGGCGTGAAAATTTGAATTTCAAAGGTAAATCTAACAGCTCCGGTCTTTGGAGACTCTAAAAGATTACAAAACTAAATGACGTACAATTCAACTAAAACAACATAATTATTTAAATATGTTAACAAATATAAGTAATAAAATGAACACGAAGTGTTGTCCTTTTTTTATGTGTCTATAGGAAGAACGCATACTTGTGATATTGAACGTTTGTATACTTTGTTGTTGTATTGTATACTAACAACACGTATACTCCTTGGACCATTTGAACCAAAAACATTAAACCAATTTGCTGCATGTGTTGGTATCGATCGAGTCGGTGTACGGCTATGAGATTTAGTTCAGGAATAGTAGTAAAGGATCGACCAATAAGGAAATGAGCTGGTGTTAAAGCACTTGTATCGTTTGGGTCGGAACTGAGTTGTGTTAGTGTCCTTGAATTTAAGATGCTCTCAATTTGAACAAGAATAGTTTGAAGTTCTTCGTAGGTTAATCTTTAATTATGTAAAACTCGATTCAAGTGGTGTTTAACGCCTCGTACACCCGCTTCCCAAAGCCCACCAAAGTGAGGAGAGTTCGGCGGTAAAATGCCAATTGATGCCTTCTTCTTGACGTAAAATCTACGTCCGGTTTCATACTTGTCAACAGCTCTCTAAAGGATTTCATTTTGTTATTCGCTCCATGAAAATTGGTACCGCTGAAAATACGTAGCGGTTTTCCGCGTCTTGCCAAAAATCTTCTCAAGGCAGTTAAGAATGCGTCCGTTGATAAACTAGTAACTAGTTCTAGATGAACGGCTTTTGTTGAAAAGCCCACAAATAAGCAAAGGTAACATTTGATTATTTTGCAACTGCGTCCTGATTTGTCTTTTAGGGGAAGTGGTTCAACATAGTCAACTCCAGTTGTATAGAATGATGGCGCTATGAACATTTTCTGCGTAGGTAAAGATCCCATAACAGCATGTGAGACTTGAGGCTTATATCTAAAACGTATGCCATTTCCAACAGCACGTTTTGCCATTGCCTTCCCAGACATGGGCCAAAGTTGTTCTCTGATGGAACTTAACAACAGTTTTGGACCAGCGTGATGTAGTTTTCTATGTTCATAACAGCAAATTAAATTAGTAAAATGGTGACCTTTCGGCAGTAAAATCGGGTGACGTTTATCATATGAAAATTTAGATAATTGTAGTCTGTTAAACTTAATAGTTAAACTTAATAAATTACTTCTAGAATGAAGCTGTCCTTTGTCCTTCAGATTTAGAATCTCCTTGTTGAAACGTTTCTTCTGTACAAGTTTGACTAAAATCGACCTGGAATTTGATCATTCAGGAACTGACAAGGAATCTAATTTTCTTTTATCCGTGGGCAGTAAACAGTTGCGTTTAAAACGCATACGCCATGCAATTATTCTTTTAAGTTTATTCAGAGATGAATAATTCTTGATGGGAAATGTTTCAATGTCTGTTTTAACCATAGTGTAATGTTTATTTGTTTCTGGAATTTCTGGAGTAGTTTGCATATTAATTTTATTCGGCCAAAATTGCTCGCACTGTGATAGCCATTGTGGACCTTCCCACCAAACTGTTAAATTTTGTATTTTATCTGGACTAATTCCTCGTGATATTAAATAAGCTACGTTATCAGGGGAATGTATATATTCGCCAATGAGTAGGATTCTACAACCTTTGTATTTTTGAAGTCCTATTTGCGACGTATATTTTCCACTTTGTGGGAGATGATTGTATCCAGTGAATTGCTATTTGGGAATCGCACCAATAAAATTCTTGAGCAATTTCAATGTCTAAAGTTAATTTGAATGTATGTGATAATTGAGCAGCGAGAACTGCTGCATTCAATTGTAAACGTGGAGAGAGATATGGATTTTAATGGAGCTACTCGAGATTTAGCAACTAGTAATTTTACCATAATAACATTTTGTGAATTAATTGACCTTATATATACAAGCTCCGTAACCCTTTTCACAAGCATCAGAGAAGGCGTGTAATTCAATACGAATCGCATCTTTGAGTAGCATGTGCCGTGGTATAGTAATTTGTCGTAATCATTTCAGTTTGTTTACAAAATTTATCCATTTCGTTTGAATGTTTAATGGAACCGATTCGTCCCAACTCGCGTTTGACTGCCAAAGCTGTTGAATTAACAATGTTGCAGTATTGATCACAGGTGCTAATAATCCTAGTGGATCGAATAACTTCGAAGTTTTAGAAAGTATTATGCGTTTTGTAATTTGGTAATTCACCAAAACCTCTGGGATGTGATAAGAAAATGTGTCGTTGAATTCTACAAAATACCTAAAGTTAAAAAATCTTTATTCGATGCATGTTCTTCAGTAAGGCTGAATCAGAATTACTAGCATTGTTAATCCATTTTCTTAAGTGAAAACCTGCGGACTTTAAGATTACATCTATATTGAGTTTAATATTCCTTAATTCTGAGAGTGATTTAGCTCCTTTTAGCATATCATTTACATAAAAATCTTGTCTGATAATGCGAGATTCTATTCGGTATAATTGTTCATTTTCGTGAGCTAGTTCATGTAAACATCTTATTGCAAGAAATGAAGCAGCTGTGGTTCCGTATGTAACCGTGTTTAGTTGGTAGCTTTGAAGATTCTCATTACTGCTGTTTCTCCACAAAATACCTTGGTATTTCCTATCATGATGAATCCATATACAACAATACATTTTTTTGAATGTCATCGATAAGTACGCACAGATGAGTTCGAAATCTTGTAACAATGGAAGTAATTTTGTTTTGTATTGGTGGCCCATTGAATTGAAGATCGTTTGCATTTAAACCAAAGCCTTACACGAGCCGTCGAAAACAACTCTTAAGTTTGTTATTTTGCTAGATTTCCGCAGTACTATATTGCATGATGCGGAAGAAAAAATGAAATTTCGGTATCGTCTACTTGTGTCATGTGACCTAAAGCTTCGTATTCACTCAGAAAGTGTGTGTCAGTGTCTTTGTACTTTTGATTTTTATTAAATCAAAAATTTTAGTAGTTAAAAAATAAACATCCCTTTTGTCCTTATATCTAACTATCAAAACATCACCTTTTCTTATATAAATCATGATTGATTTTGAATGAGGGGCGTAGTTGTTGGTTCTTTAGGCACACCTGTATTTGATCCAATGGTTCCAGCGACATAAGTATTTTTGGGAAGTGAAAACTCCAGTTTCCAGTTTCAAAGACATATCCCAGTTGTCAATTATGACCTCTCTAGCTCCGTCTCTCATCCAGCAGATTTTCGATCAAAAACACCACAATCCTCTCCGATATATTTAGATTAGCTGATCCAGGGATATTATCAATTTTGTACGTATCTTTTTCGATGTACATCGCAAAATTATAAGTGTATCTACACAAAGTTGGTTCCCTGCGACAAGCGCAAAATAGATTCCGAAACGTGAACGTTTAGATTTAATAAATTGTTTAAAATGCAATCTCCGTTTGTAAAAACGAAGCATTCGTCTACAGCAATTATTTCATCTGGATCAGTAAGTTCCTTGCAATTTTCTCTAATATCTGGAAAAAACATTCTTAAGCGAGTAAATGGTTTTCCGGGAACCTAGGCTCTCGGATTACTAAATCTCAGAAATTTTAAAATTGCCCAGAATCTATGTCTACTCGTTAATTCATGGGAAAATAGACTATAACCAAATGATGATTTACACCTTGCGCCTCCAACCAGCACAGCACTCGTGATGATGTTATCCAGAGGTTCAACAAAGCAACATGACAGTTTAGGTAGTAAAAACAAAAACAAAGGGCGCCGGATTTTTTTTTAACTAACAATAAAAAAATTTACTTTGCACCTTCTCTTGAGTTGCAATAGGATGTAATAAACTTAAAGTAATGAAAGAAAATTTTATTTAATCGTTAATATTAAAAAAAAAGAAAAAAAATTGAACCGGGGCATCAGGTTTGTCACACGTCCGACCTCTTGTTGGAACGACTCGAGGCATCGCGAACTCCATGTATGTCGTGAACTCCACCTATGTCGTGCCGTCGATCCTTACGACTGATACCCAAAAGAAATAAAAAAGAAAAAGGAAACTAATAGATCGAAACAAAAAAAAAAGTAAAAACGAGTAATGGAGCCAATTGAAAAAAGTTATTAGGAAAGAAAATTTAATAAATTATCAGATTTTAAATGTAAAATAATTACTGAGGTTAAAATAGAGATAATAATAATAAAAAAGAGGTTGGAATAGAGAAACAGGCAAAAGACAAATTTTCAAAATAAAGTTAGATAACTCGATAAGAGAATATTGCGAGGTAGGTGGTGGTCTGGGGGTTGTCCAAAATGGTGTACCTATTTTGAGTAGGCACTGTGGTGGGTTTGGACGCAACGGATAGCTTGGCTATCTTGCGAGAAATCGAGAAGTGCTCAGATGGGGAGACGACACTTCGACGGGACAATGAGGAAGAAGCCGACTGGGAAGAGCATTCCGAGTCGGAAGTCATGGTAAACGGCGAACCGTCAGACATTTTTTCGTCGTCAGGTTGGTGCTGAATCACTTTACTTTACGACTGGGTAATAATAATTACCGGTCACGTATACGTATACGAGCTTCGCCTGCTCGTTCCTCGCCCCTACTTCACTGACACCGTCGTCTCAACCTATCCGCTTCATGCCGTAGCGTGGTGCGCTGTAGTGTTTACCACGGCACCGATTTTAAATTCCCGTTGTCTCGACATGGACTCCTCGCACGCCGCGACAACCGCGCCGTTCACCTTTTCCGCGATCGCCTCGATTTCACAAATTCTCGCGCTCTTAGCTATCTCCTCGGCAATTCCCGCGGTTGCCGTCGAAAACGCCCTACCGAATGTCTGCCAGTCCGCCTTTTTTTGCGCAAAACCCCTTTTTAACTGTTTGCCGATGCTCGTCGTTTCCTTGTTATCGATATCGAAGCTAATAAATTTATGATCCGATAGCGTTTCATCGTCGCTCAATCGCCAGTCACTAACGATGCCGTATGCTTTAAAATTGACCGCGATAAAATCTATAACACTGTTGCCTCGATGTCCCACGAAAGTCGAGTCTTCGTTATTGTTTTATACTATTAACGAGTTGTTTTCGAGAACCGATGCTAATTCCCGACCGCGCCAATCTTCTGTCGGGCTATTCCACAATGCGCTTTTACTGTTAGCGTCTAGTCCTACTCTACCGGATGTCCATTCCAAACAAAACGAGTCTTCCCGAAATTCCCGCCCTTAGACCCCTATTGTTCGAAATTTCTGTGGAAACAATGTTGCAGCTACTCTTGCCCTTACCGTGATCCCTTTTATGGTAGGATTTGAAATTGCGATAGCCGCTCTAATGGGTTTACTGTTGTCTCGACACTATTAACAAAGTGAGTTTTAAAATTCGATGGCACTCCGCAAACTTTATTGTTAATCACGTACGGTTCTTGAATTATGGATATGCTAATTTATTCCCTGATTATTTTTTCGATTAACGATTCGGTTGCGCGTCTGCCGCGCCCTAAGTTTATTTGCACGCACCTGATTTTTTCGCGCCCGAATAGTCCGCGTTGTTGGCGCAATTGTCCATTAATAATTAATTCGTTTTTTCTCTTCCTCCAAGAGACGCTTATACAAATGGCACGGCTGCGAACATGCTTCGTGCTTGATGTCCAGCTCCGGTATCTTAGTGCGTTGGCACATTACACATTTGATTTTTGCAATCCTTTCTGTCGTGATTGCTTCTGCATTTTTTGCACGCTGCTTCGCCTTTGCCCTCTTTCGATTTGTGCCCTACTTTTAGGCACTTGAAACAATACAGCACGTTGTTGTAGTCCCTAACCGTGCATACGCGCCACATGACTTTTACCTTCCCGTTTACTAGTAAGCTCTTTAGCTTAGGGCTTACGGAGCACACCGCGTTTTTCACACCGCGCTCGTTGTCTTTAGGCGTCGCGAAGAATCGAAACACCTTCATTTCGTTGCCCAGGTCGCCCGCGTTTCCGTAATTGCTCGAGATGACCTCGTTTTGCTGTCTCACGCAATCCGAAATTTGATTGCTCGTCAGCTCCCCGTCGACGCCGTAGATGCACACGACCGGATTCACTTTTTTAATTTCGCGGGCCTTTGCTTTCATGCTTTCCGCGACCGAAACTTGCAGCTTCTCTGGGTCTTTTTTGGTGCTGCATTCGACTAACATCTTATCGTCCTTTCATTTCTTGACGCAGCGCACCCCGATTTATTTCGCGACCACATCGACCTTCTTTACCAGCTTTCTTCGTTTAATCGCTGGTTTGTTTTATTTCCGGTTCTGTTTGAACGGTCACGGTGCTCCTCTTATCTGACTTATCTGCATACGACGGCTTCGCGTTGCTACGGCTACCGTTGTCGACTTTCCTCTCAGAATTTGCCCTGATTTCTTTCAGGATTCCCCGCTGCTCCTCGAATAGCTGATTGATCTCCTGCACCCAGCCGCGGATTTTTTCCCGATCCTCTATCTTCTATCTACCTAAGGGTTCTATTCTATCTATCTAAGGTTTCCGACTTAACCGGCACTAATTCAAGTATAGCGTCGGTTAATGCGCGCACCCGTTTTAAACATTGTTCCTCCGGGTTGTTACTCGTACTCTCGACGCTATCTCTCTTCGCCTTTTCGACAATTTGCGACGCCATTGCGCCGAAAGAATGACCCGATAAACTAATATCCAATCGGCACTCTATTAAAACAAACGACGCTGCGCTATTAATCGCGCATAGAACTATGCACAGCACTTAATAGTATTTTCAAACAACCACTCCCGCTGTATGTACGCAGCACGATATATATCGCATAAGCTACACACTTTTAAATCTCTCGCACACTGACCGTTGCTTACAGACACGTCCGCTCACTTCGGTTGCTCGCTCGAGACTACTGAAGAGGACAGCTGAACTTTTTTCGGGGTTGACCTGGGTGTGCCAGCGGGCGAACCACGAAATTAGGTCGTCGGCGGCGACCTGAAGTCTTCTCGCCGCTAGCCAGGGGGCGCGGGAAGTGGAGTATACGAGGGTGTCGTCGGCGCAAAGGGCTAGATGTGTGTTTGGAGAACGGGGAAGGTCGTGGATATAGATGTTATATAGAAGGGGGGCCAAGACGGAGCCTTGGGGAACGCCGGCGACAGTGGGTCTTGGTCTTGATAGGGTCGAGGCGTGCTTGAGCGAGAAGAAGCGGTTGTGGAGGAAGGATTGAATGAGTTTGACGAAAGGGAGGGAGACGTTGAGGTGAACGAGTTTGTACAGAAGTCCGTTGTGCCAGACTCGATCGAAGGCTTTAGCTACGTCGAGGAAGAGGGCTACGGTGGCGAGGTTTTTATTGAATCCGTTGGTGATGTGATCGACGAGTTTGTGAAGTTGATGGGTGGTGGAGTGGCTGTGACTGAATGGGAAGGAGACTTATGGGGCGATAGTTCTGCGGGAACTGGGGATCTTGGGTGCGCTTTCTGATCAAGATGATGTGGGCCGTTTTCCACTGACCAGGGAAGTGTCGCAGTCTGAAGCAGGCGTTGTATATGTTGACGAGCCTTAGGGGACCTTGCGCGGTGGAGAGGATCACACTGCAGAGCTCGAGCCCAATCAAGTTTGGAGAAGGGCAAAGATGGTGGTCAATGGTATTCTTGACGAACACAGCTACTCCACCGCCGCGACCGTGGATACGGTCGGAGCGATGAAGCGCAAATCCGGGGATCTTGACCGTGTCTGCGGCCCTGAGATGTGTTTCAGAGATCAACAGCACGTTGATGTTGAGTCGCCTGGTGAACTCGATTAGGCCGAGGATTCTGGGGGCAAGTGAGTTGGCGTTCCACGCACACACCGTGCCTCCGCACTTGCAGCAGGTGGCGGGGGTGTTTGCCGCTTTGGTGCGTATGGCCAAAGCGTTGGCAACGAAAGCACCGACTAACTTTCGTGTTGCGGCGAGGGGATTCAGCTTTGACTTCCAGATCTAGAAGGTTAGAGATCTGGAAAAGCTTGGAAGCTGGAAGGTGGGAGCGGGGTCTCCGTCCCACCTTGAGAACCGTCTTGGCAGCTGAAGGGTGCTGCCGTAGATCGTAACTGCGACTAGTAGTCTAGTTACGCAGAAGAAAAAAAAAAAGTTAAAGAGAAAAACCGTTAAAAAGTGACACTGATGGATGCAAACACTCACATGGATCGGCTGGGTACTACAACTACCGGACATCCAATCACAGGTGGCGGTCCTGGCCAGCACTACGGCTGCGGAGCAACAACACGTCCTTACTCTTCAATGTCTGGCACGACACTGACGTGACGACGTGACAACGTGACCACGTGACCACGACGCCGCCATGATCTGGAAAAAATGTCATAACAGTAGCTTTTAATACTGAGTATTGCCACCTCTGGCTCTTATGACCGCTCGCATACGGTTTGGCAGAGATTCGATTAACCTCCGTATATAAGCCTGATCCAAATTCTCCCACTCGTCACGGAGAGCATTTTCTAGTCCATGCAGGTCCGCTGGGGCAACATTTTGGGTTCATGTCCGGACTTACCGCAGGCCAATCTGAATAAAACTGGAATACCAACATCGTTAAGGTATTCCTGGACGATTATTGCAACATGCGGTCGTGCATTATCGTGCATTAACACGAATTCGTTTCCTATAATTGGCGCATATGGTACTACATGTTCTTCTAAAATGTCCGTTATATACCTGTGGGCAGTCAGTGTACCTCTGTCTACTGGTACTAACTCTGTACGACCTGTTAAACAGATGCCTCCCCAAACCATAATAGAGCCACCAGCGAAATTAGGTCTAGGTCTGATATTACACTGCGAATAGCGCTCACCGTCTCGTCTGTACACTGAGATACGCCTATCTGAGGTGTAAAGACCAAATCTTGACTCATCTGTGAAGAGTATATTGGCCCAGTCATTAATGTTCTAATTTACATGTTCTCTGGCAAACCTTAAGCGATCCACTCGGTGGTTCCTAGTGAGACGAGGGGCTGTTCAGCTACTCTAGCTCTTAATCCACTCTGTCGTAACCTATTCCGAATAGTTCGAGTACTCACACGAGTATTTCTGACTCTAGCCAAGTCGTTCTGCAATTGTCTCGCAGTTACATGTCTTCGACGTAATGCCTGTAGTAGTAAATAGCGGTCATCTTGGCGAGTAGAACATCTTGGACGACCTGGTACAGGTCTTCTACTGTAATTGCCTGTTTCCCTATATGTGGCTACGGCTCTAGAAACACTTGACTGATTGATGTTCATCAAATTAGCAACGTATGCTTGAGATCGTCCATCTTCGATTAAAGCAACTATAGCAGCCACTTGTTCTGAAGTTAAATTGCTCATTTTAGTTTTAAAAGCGTTGGTACAGAACTCTGACGTCACACTTTAAAATTTGTCCGTATAGGAAGACTTTCAATAAACCACTGAACAAACCTACACATATACATTTTTCTAAATGTGTTCTTTTAGAAAAAAAGTCCACACAAAAAGTCCACAAAGTCCACCTCGTAGAGGTAGACCGGAGGACATTTAGCCGTGGTCTTGCTTCCCGCGGTCGGTCTTGCTGCTACGGCGGTGCCCGCAGCTGGCGGGGGTTTTCCAGCCGGCGCTGGTTTGGCGGTCTTCCTCTTCTTGGTCCCGCGTACCTTTGTTCACTGTCTGGCGTCGTTTAGCTCCATTTCCTCTTCGGAGCTGCTCCCGCTACTTCCTTCTTCTTCTTTAGTCCTCTTCTGGTCTCCGATGAGCGCATTGCCAGTGCCGGAGGGCCCCTGAACGACCTCCATATCGGCCGAAGCCGGTACGTCGGTCATCGTGTTCGCCACCGACTGTTGGAATAGAAATCCGGCTCCTTTTATTTTCGAAAATAAACGTCTTAAAGATGCGAGTTCGTACGAACTCGCTCTAAGACGCAGTTATAAAGTGACGGTTACGCTAAAATAACGGTCACTTGTGACGGTTATCGCACGTACCGCAAGTGAATTGCGAAGTCTTAAATCTCTACACGTCCGTTTACCTCAACGGTCCGCTCGAGACTAATACCCAATTTCCAGCGCCTTGATGTACGCCTGGCATCTTCACGATCATCATGAACACGGGCGTTCTTGTGTTCTTAAATTTTTCGACTTTCTTGGCCGCCACTCCGAGTTCGATGAGTTCGCGTATCTCGTCAGGGGTGGCCTCCTCGTGCAGCCCTTTTATGAGATACGCGTAGGTTCTCTCCGTACGCGGGGTGTAGATGTAAAACGGGAGTTTCCCCTCGTACATCTTTATGAATCTTTTATAGTCCACAAAGTTCTTAAAGTAGACTTTTGCTTTATTCCCGGCAAATTGCTGGTAATAGTCCTTGGAAATGGCGTCCCGGCAGCCACGAAATTCTCTATAATGTTCCCCGATTCGGGTGGGGAAACAGATCGGTGGAGACTTCCGCTTCTTTGTCCCCGGTTCTTCTTCCGCTTCTTGTCGCCGATCCGTTTCCGGCTTTGAGGGCGACATTTCGACGTCTAGGGATTCCACCGCTACTTCTGCCAACGCGGCGTATCTGTTGCTTACAGCGACGTTAAAGTACTCTAGTAATCCGGCTGGCTTCTTGCGGTTACCCGCCGCTTCCGGGACAGTTCGGACTTCTCGTTCTGTGGCCATAGTGGCTTCGAACTCTCCTTTCACGTCTTCTTCCGTTATTCTCTGACTCATCTTACCCGCTAGCGTTGGAATGCTATCCATGCTAGAGTCGGAATCCTCCGGCTGGCATGACGGGTATCTCCCTTTCGCTCGCCTTAAGGTTTTTACGCTACTCATGCAGCGCTTACTTTATTAGCACACACAATTTTACTTCCGCGCGTTATTTCACTGGTCGTAAATTTCGGGTTTCCGTACTTGGTAAGGATAGTTTCTTCGCCTACCTGCTTTGCAGCGGTAGGTAAGGTGGATGACTCACGCTAATCCGGGGATTGTTCAACTATTGTCTTTTGGTGATTCACCGTATGTTTGTGTTGACGACGTATCGCTTAAACCACGTGTCGCGTATGTTTACGCGATATATATGACACTTGGTATCACTTTTTAGAAACACAGAGCAGTCAAATCTGATTTTTAAACCACTTTTTCTAAACTTTAGTTTTATTTTGCACTACAATAAGTACCTGCCTCATAAATCGGCTACTACTATAAAACACGTCCTTGCGTTACAACGATCGGACGAGAACTGTAAACACCGTAATCGCCGACTTTGTGGGATTAGCTGTTAGTTTCCACTTTTTCAAATATTTCTCGTACTGAGGGATTTGATTCTGAATCTTCTGCACCGCTGCTATTTGCGAGAACGAGTGCGCGTAAAACACCGTGTCATCAGCATATAGCGCGAGCTTATTATTGCAGAACCTAGGCACGTCCGCCGTGTAGATGTTAAAGAACAGGGGTCCCAGCACCGATACCTGCGGTACTCCCGCCGGAATCTGCGCCGGTTGCGACCCCGCTTCGCCAACCCTGACGGCGAACGTACTATCCCTCAAGTAACTGGATATTAGCCGCACTAGCGGCGGCGGTATGCCGTGTCGGATCATCTTATGTAGTAACCCGTCGATCCAGACTCGGTCAAACGCTTTCTCCAGATCTACCGTCATGAGGGCAGTGTGTTGCCTTGTGTTGAAAGCGCTGACCGTGTCGGTCACCAATCTCGTGACCTGATTCTCGGTGCTGTGATGTGGCCGGAAGCCAAACTGGCTCGTCTGGCAGTATCCGGCTTCTGTCCACATGCCTTCGGATGTTTCCGAATATCACCCTTTCCGCAATCTTGGACATTGTGGGCAGCAATGATATCGGCCTGTAGCTCGTTGGCTTCAGCAGATCTTTCCCTGGCTTGGGGACGGGCACCACTATTGCCCGTTTCCACGCAAGGGGAAAATGCTGCAGTTTATGCATGGCATTGATAATATACGTTAACTGTACGATTGTCTTTCTCGGTACGTTTTTTAGGATGATATTTTGTATATTATCAATCCCAGGGGCCTTTTTGGACGATGTACGACCTATGATTCTCTTAACCTCCTTCGGTGTTGTAAGGTATGGCAGAGAATCTTCGGGGCAAATGGCATTTTTCAGGAAGCAGGTTTTCACCGTGCTTTCAACTAAATTCGTTGTGTCGGCGTCCGTATCCGGCGTGTCGTGATACCGGGCGAACGTCTCCGCAACGATTTCAGCGATTTCGTCCGTTTTAACGGCCACGGTGTTATCTGGTCTTTTTAAGGTGTTTATCCTTGTTACCTGCTTCCTTAGGTGTTTATTGAGCCGCCACAGCGATCCGTCCTGTGCGTTTACTCGCGCAATCCTGCTCGCGTACGTTTGGTTCTTATGTTCCGCGATTTGCCTTTTAATTTCGGCGCTTAGTTGTTTCATTAGCGTGAGATATTCGCGGACGCCGGTTCGCTGGTACTGTCTCCTCGCCTTGTTTCGTCGTCGAATGTTATCAAGGGTTTCGGCAGGGAGCTCGCCGTGTCTGTGTGTGTCGACGACTTTCACAGGTATGGATCGCTTGACCGCTGTGTTTATGGCGTATGTCGTCGCTGTTACTACCGCTTCTATCGCGGCCGCGATGCTCTCGCCGTTGAGCACCCGTCGGAACAACCCCCAGTTGGCCCTGGAATAATCCAGTTGCCTCCTGACGGCGCCCCTCGTCGGGGTGCCCCCAAGCGAGAACCCCACTGCCACATGATCGGACGACATTGTCTCCGAGCGGAGTGCGCCTATGTTTTGCACACTTGCCACTAGGACCAAGTCCACCGTCGTCGGAGTAGTACCGTTCGCCGGGATGTGCGTCGATTCTTCAGTGTGGTGCAAGAAAACGTTCTCATTGTTTATAA
This sequence comes from Oryctes rhinoceros, assembly GCA_020654165.1. Taxonomy (NCBI): domain Eukaryota; kingdom Metazoa; phylum Arthropoda; class Insecta; order Coleoptera; family Scarabaeidae; genus Oryctes; species Oryctes rhinoceros. Next base: position 13,950 of record JAIOKQ010000633.1, read on the forward strand.
ACGCGTTGAGCGTCGTACCGTTGGCGTTGTTGCGATGACAGCCCCAAGAAGTGTGCGTGGCGTTAAGATCGCCTGCCAGCACAACTTTTCTGCTGATATTGAATATCGCTTGAAGTTGTGCCGTCATAAGCCTCTTACTGGGACTGTTATAGTAAGTCGCCACTACGGTATTGTCCGCCAGCCTTATTGCCACGGCCTGAATACCCTATAGAGTCGGATGCTCGTCGCTCACCCTTGCGCACGGTACGTCCTCTCTGATTATCATTGCTACCCCTCCGTGTCCGTTCACCCCTCGCTTCTCCTCGACGCGGTAACCAGGTATTCCCACTCGGCGCGCCGGCGATAAGCGAGTTTCATTCAACAGCAGCAACTGTACTTCCTCCCTCCGGACATACTCCGTTACCTCCGCCAGTTTGCCGGAGATACCGTTGCAGTTCCACAGGGCGACTTTAGTCATAGTACGTGCTGTTGAACTCGCTTATTGCTTGAGCGTACTCGAATGGCGTGCTACATTGGCTGATGCTTTTGTTCAGCTCTTTTAGCTTGTGGTCTAGCTTCTTGAGGTCAACCTTCCGGTTGATGGCCTCAAGAGTCTGGGCTATGCTTTCTATGTAGCCCATTTCCCTGTTTGCCGTCCCAGGGAGTCGCGAGTTTCCTCGCGGCTTACCTGAGTCCTCACGGTCGTCAGGTCGGACCGCCATCGCTGCCTGGCTTCCCCTTCCGCTGGCTTCTGGGCGCCGGGATTGGTTGCCTGGCTTCCATTTTCTTTGGCCAGACATTTTGTCTTGGCATCGGGGCGGGAACGTATCTCGTTTCCTTGGTGCTTGTTGTTTTTTCCGCTCCTTTTTTGCCTTTTGTGTCTCTTCCGCTGCTTCACGGCTTTAGCATACGCCGCGCATTTCGTGCTCGACGGCCGGGTGTTCTCCGCCACAGTTGCAGCACTTCGCAGGGAACTCCTTCGATTTCTGCGGGCATTCATAGGACGGGTGTGCTTGCGCGCACCTGACGCACCGCGAAACATTGAGGTAGCAATTGCCGGTGGCATGCCCCCATTTTTGGCATTTCTTGCATTGTGTCACCAGCTTCCTCGTTACGTGCGGCTCGTAATAGACCCGCGTCCTCTGCAGATATTTTGCTTTTTTCTGCAGGTCTTTTAGTTGTGTGCCTTTCGGCACTGTCACCACGAATATGGGTGTTTTGGTATTCCTGAACTTCTCTACCCTTCTGGCCTCTACATCTAGCTCCTTTAGTTCCATCTGTATGTCCTCGGGCGTCACTTCCTCGTGTAGGCCTTTTATGAGAAACGCATAGGTGCGTTCCGCCCGCGGCGTGTACGTGTAGAAGGGGAGCTTCCCCTGGTTTGTTGCAATGAATGTTTTGTAATCCACAAAGTTTTCGCAGTACACTTTAGAATAAATGGAAATATGCTGGTAATACTTGTGGGATATAGCGTCCAAGCAGGCGCGGAATTCTCGGTAGTGCGCTCCGATTCTGGTTGGGAAGCAGATCGGTGGCGTTTTCTGCTTTTTGGCAGCCTTCCGGTCAACCTTTCGGTTGATGGCCTCAAGAATCTGGGCTACGCTTTCTATGTAGCCCATTTCCCTGTTTGCCGTCCCGGGGAGTCGCGAGTTTCCTCGCGGCTTACCTGAGTCCTCACGGTCGTCAGGTCGGGCCGCCATCGCTGCATGGCTTCCCCTTCCGCTGGCTTCTCCGTTTCTTTTTCTGGGCGCCGGGATTGGTTACCGGGCTTCCATTCTCTTCGGCGGCTCCGCCTCTCTGGTCGTTGGCCCCTCCCTTCTATTGGATTGGCTCCCTGGCAGCGGTGGGAAGTCCTTATCCTTATGCCAGACATTTTGTCTTGGCATCGGGGCGAGGACGTACCTTGCTTCCTTGGTATTGGTTGATTTTGCGGCTTCTTTCCCTTTCGTCTGCCTCTTCCGCAGCTCCGCGGCTTTGGCATACGCCGCGCATTTGGTGCTGGACACGGGGTGCTCTCCACCGCAATTGCAGCACTTAGCGGGGAATTCCCTCGACTTCTGCGGGCATTCATATGACGGGTGTACTTGCGCACACCTGACGCACCGCGATACGTTTAGATAGTAATTGCTGGTAGCATGTCCCCATTCCTGGCATATTTTGTATTGCGTTACCAGCTTTTTTGACATGTGCGGTTCGTAGTAGACCCGCGTTCTCTGTAGATATTTGGCATTTTTTTGTAAATCTTTAAGCTGCGTGCTTTTCGGCACTGTCAGCATAAAGATGGGCGTTCTGGTGTTTTTGAACTTCTCCACCCTCCTAGCATCTACCTCGAGCTCCCTTAATTCGATCTGGACGTCCTCCGGCGTCACCTCTTCATGGAGCCCTTTTATTAGAAACGCATACGTGCGCTCCGTGCGCGGCGTATACGTATAAAAGGGGAGCTTCCCTTGGTTGGCGGCTATGAACTTTTTATAGTTTGCGATGTTTTCGTAATAAACCTTGGTGGTATTACCAACGAATTGTTGGTAATATCTGCGGGATATAGCGTTCAGACAGGCGCGGAATTCCCGGTAATGTTTTCCGATCCTGGTTGGGAAGGAGATGGGTGGCGTTTTCTGCTTTTTGGCAGCCGGTGGCGTTTGCCGCTCTTCTGTTTCCGTCGCGGTCGGGCCCATTTCTACGTCCGGGCACACCGCGTCTCCCTCCGCTAATATTCGGTAGCGGTTTTGGATTTCCACATTGAAATATTCCAGTAGACTCGTCTTCTTTCTTGCGCCGCCTCTTTCAGCTCCTACTGCTAGGCTGCTTTTTCCGATAGCCGCGACCGCCTCGACCACGGTAGCTTCAAATCTCTTCTTGCTATCTTCCTCCTTGTGCAATTTATTCATCTTTCCGGCTAGTACCGGGATACTATCCATGCTCGAATCAGAGTCACTGGCACATGTGTTGTTCCGGTTTCTTGCTTTCGTTAGTTCTTTAACGCTACTCATTCCTGTTTTTGCGTCTTTCGGCCTGTGTTCAACCCTTGTGTCGGGCTGGTTCACAGCGCGGATTGCCGTCCGCGTGACAGTTATTGCTGTTGTTTCTGGTGATTCACTCACGGTCTTTTGTTCCTTACTGGTAATCCCGATTCACCGGCACGTGAATCACGCTCTTAACAAAGGGTTTTCCCGTCGCAGGTAGCTTACACTCGGCTTACTTGCTGTTATTGTTTTATTCTTAGACACTTTTACCACACAGTAAAGCTTTAGAAAAACACGTCCTTTCGCTAGCACGATCGGACGAGAACTGGCATACTCACGGTTTTTTTTTTTCCTCCCTTAGTCTTTGCTGACTATTCTGCCTTCCGGCAATGAGTCAGTTTCACCGCGTGTCCCCTCCCCACATTGATCGAGTGGGAGTGGACCTTGCTCTTGGCTTCTTCTTGTTTAACTGTGAACCGCCAGCCCTTGAACACGTGTGGAAGGGTGGCTTCTCATTCTGTTCATGGCTTCTCTTCTCCTTGTCGCTCTCTGTCTCAGGTCTTCTAGCTGGAGCTGCCGCTGGATATCCAGGGTATCGCGCAGCATTAAAGGTGTTCTGCCAACCCTTGTATCCTAGGACACGGGTGGCGTCTCATCCTCTGGATGGCTTCTTCTCGTTTTCTAAAGGCTCTCTGCCGAAGATCTTCCAGTTTCAGCTGCTCTTGGATCTCTCTGTTTCTTATGTACCATGGCAAGGCGCAGCATTTCCTTATCAGGGTCCTAGCATTTATCTCCGCCCTCTTCATTGCTTTATCCGATCCCTTGCACCATATCTCATCTCCATAAATACTAGCTGGGAGTGCGATCGCTGCGAAGATCCTCCACCGTAGTTTCAGAGTAAGTTTGCTGCCTTCCCTTATGAGTGGGTACATCTTTTGCAACTTTTTTCTTGCTATTGTTCCCCTTCTCTTCGTGTGTTGTTCCATTTTCAGTGTATTATCTATCTTTATTCCTAGGTATATCCCGCTCTTCTTAATCTGGATCCTCTTTCCTTTCCAAGTGATCCCTGTTGTCGTAGGTCTTCTTCTCCCGAAACTTATCACTTCCGTTTTCTCCTCATTTATCTTCATTTTCCACTTTTCCGCGTATTTCCCTATATCTTCTAAGTTCTTAGTCATCCTTCCGGCGCATGCCTCTAGGTTCTTGCCTTGTGTCACCACAGCCGTGTCGTCCGCGAACTGGAATATTCTTGTTTGTGGATCGGTCACCGCTTTTGGCATATCGTGGACGAAGATGTTGAATAATATCGGGGATAAGGGTGACCCTTGCGGCAGTCCTTCTTGAGCTCGTCTTTCCGAAGATATTTCCTTGTTTGCCCGGACTCGGAAGCTCCTGTCCGCCAGCCATTCTTGTACGATCTTGGTCAGATAGATGGGGATTGCCAAATTCCTCATTTTGTAGATCAGACCTTCCTTCCAGACCTTATCGTATGCTTTTTCGAAGTCCAGTAGTGCCGCCATCGCCGCCTTCCTGGGGCCCATCTTCCTCCTAATATCCTCCACCAGGTTCATGGCTTGTTGGACCGCTCCCAGGTGGTGTCGGAAACCAAATTGGGTATCTGGTATCATATTGTTTCCTTCTAGTTGGTCTTCTAGTCTGATTTTAATTATCTTTTCCACGATCTTGGCGAACCCGTTTAGGAGGCTGATGGGTCTCCGGTTCTTGGGTTTCGTTGGATCTTTCTCGCCTTTCAGTAAGGTGACTATGATGGCTCTTTTCCAGAATCTCGGCAAAGTCGCTGTTTCCAAGCAAGCGTTAGCTATTCTGGTTAGTTCTTTCTTTTGCTCTACTCCCATCAGTTTTATCGCCCTGTTGGGTAGTCCGTCCTCACCCGGGGCTTTCTTGGCGGATAAGGTCTTTATTATTCCTTCTATCTCGTTGACACTGGTTAGTTTCGGGTCTGCTGGTACCATTCTCTTGTTCAGCGCCTGCTGGATAGCCGAGGTGGTGATGCCCACTTCTTTCTCCAGGTCGTCCGCCGTCTCAATACCGGGATTGGCTCTAATCGTTTCCGATACGAGCCGCGTGTACAGTTTCCAGTTGTGTTTTCTGGTCGCTGTACTCCCGTAAGGAGTCGGCGGCGCGAAGAGCGTCTCTGTTATCACCGGGTAGTGATCAGAGCATAGCTCCTGCACCGCACGGCATCGCAGCGGGAACTTCCAGTTCTTGAGAACGGTGATATCGAGCACGTCCGGCTCGAAGAGACCGCTAGGAGAGAAGTGCGTTGGCTCCCTCGGCGCGGCTACATCGAACTCGTCATCTCTTAGGTCCAGCCACGCTCTCAACAGCGTACCGTTCGTGTTCCTTCCTCTGGAGTTCCACGTCCGGTGTTTGCTGTTAAAGTCGCCCGACATGAAAGCGTGATCGGCGAGGGCCGCGATTCTTTCTAGGCCCAGAGCGTTGACAGGTTGCGTGGGTTTATTGTAGCAAGCTACAAACATCGCGCTAGTACCTGCACGCTTCAGAACGATCGCACATGCCTCTAGGGAGTTATCCGGAAGGCAGATTTGCGAGTGTCTGATGCTCCTTTTGACTAGAACGGCGGTTCCCCCTCCTTGCGTGGGTCTGTCCGTTCTATAGATGTGGTAGTTCGGGATCCTGAACTTGTGGTGGTCCTTGAGCCAGGTCTCGCAGACTAGGGCCACGTCGATCCGGTGCTCGACAAGGAATTGGATGAACTCAATTTTCTTGTTGAATATTCCCTGCGCATTCCATGTCGCGATTCTGAGACTTCTCGGCGTGGCGTTCATGGAGCAAAGACGGATTCCGCCAACTCCATGAGAAACGCGAGCTTCTCAAGGGGGTCAGAAATCCTTTGTAGCGGCCTGTACCCAACAGCCGCTCTCCTCGCCGCCTTCTGCAGCTCCCGGAAGCACCGGATGGAGTCGATCGAGGATGCCGGGGTATCCTCGGACTCGCTGTCCGACGCTTTTGCGGGTGCAGGGACCTTCGCCACCGGTTCAGGCGTCTTCCTGATCTTAGGTAGGGCCTGCTTCGGTTTGGCGACCTTCTTCGTGGTCTCGCTCTTCGAAGCCGGCTTCTTCTCCGTCTTCTTCCCGGTCTTCTTTACGGTCCTCTTGACGGTCTTCTTGGCCGTCACAGTTGCCGGCTTGGTCGGCACAGCCCTGTCGCGCTTCGGCGCATCCTTAACCGCCTCAGCATACGTAGAGGGCTTCCCTGCCGAGCCAACCTTCCCTCTCGCCCACTCGCGCACTCTTTGGGAGCTCGAGCTCCTCGTCGCGGGCGCTGAGGGGCGGGAGTTTAGGGAACGCTTCGGCGGACGGAACCTTCGGCGCCGTCGGCTTGGGAGCCGGTTGCGACCGCTGGGTAGCCGTCTTCTGGTTGGTGATCTTGCGATACACCTCGCATCCTCGGTACGTCGCCGGATGTGCGGCGCCGCAGTTGGCGCACCTACGGGGTTCCCCATCCTTTAGGGCGCAGCCAGCCGTCAAGTGCTCCGCCGCGCATCGGGCACATCTCACCTGGAGCCTGCAACACTCCGACGAGTGGCCGAACCGCTGGCAACGGTGACACTGCGGCGGACCGCTGCGCGCCTTGAAGGGGCTTATCGAGACGTTCATCCCGAACAGCTCCCATTTCTGGTACGCCTTTTCGATCTCGCGTCGAGGAACGGAGACCATGAACACGGAGCTCGCGGTGTTGTCCCGCCTCCTCATGTTCGTCGCCGTCCTCGCCGCTATTTCAAGCCGCTGGAACTCGGCTTTTACGCTCTCGGGCTGGATGCTAGGTGGCAAGAACTACACTACCACCTTGGCAGGGCGGTTGCCCTGCAAAGTATAAGTGTAAAACTGCTTACCCTCCTTGGCAAGCGCCGTCGTAAGAGCCACCCAATCCGACTCGGTCGTGGTCCTCACTACAAGGTGGTTCACCTTGAACTGGAAGGTGGCCCTATCCTTGCAGAGCGCCTTGATGTTGGCCACTGCTTCCACGAAGTCCACCTCGTAGAGGTAGACCGGAGGACATCTGGCTGTCGCCTTGTTTCCAGCGGCAGGCCTCGCTGCTGCGGCGGTGCCCGCAGCTTGAACGGGTTTTCCAGCCGGCGCTGGTTTGGCCGTCTTCCTCTTCTTCGTTCTTCTCACCTTGATCCACTCTCCGGCGTCGTTCTGCTCCATTTCCTCTTCGGAGCTGCTTCCGCTGGTGCTTTCTTCTTCCTTCGTCCTCTTCTGCGCTCTCATGAGCGCATCGCTCGTGCCGGAGGGCTCCTGAACGACCTCCATATCGGCCGAAGCCGGTATGTCGGTCGTCGCGATCGCCGCCGACTGTTGGATTATAAGTTCGGCTCCTTCTATTTTAGAATATAACTTAAAGTCTTAAAGATGTCAGTTCGTACGAACTCGCTCTACGACGCAATTACAAAGTGACGGTTATTCTAAAATAACGGTCACTTTTTGACGGTTATTGCACGTACCGCAATCAGAATTGCGAAGCCGTAAATCTCAATACGTCCGTCTAGCACAACGGTCCGCTCGAGATTTTTTTTTTTGCCTTAATTTACTGTTGATTCAGCCTTTTGGCTATGCTACAGTATCCTTTACGCCTTCGCCCTGTTTGATATTTGATGGGCGAAGTGGTTTGAAGTAGTTTGACGCTCCTCTTGGCCCTTTGCTCTGTAATCAGTTCAGTTGTCCTTATATAGTCTTGACGCCCTGGCTCTAATTGATCTTGAGGAGTGGTTTCTCATGCTCTCGATCGCCTTCTTCCTCCTTCCTTCTGCTATTTCTTCTATCGGCTCGAGCTTCAACTCTTCTTCCAGTTCTCTGTTCCTTATGAACCACGGGATTCCGAGCCATTTTCTTGCCAGCAAGAGTTGCGTCTTCTTCATTATTCGTATGGCTCTCTGGCTACCTTTGGCCCACACCTCCTGCCCGTATGTTGCCATTGGGTAAGCGATTGTTTTCAGGATCCTGGTCCTAGCTCCGGTGGAGAGTCCGCTCCCTTCTCTGATGATGGGATGTAACATCGATAGCCTATGCTTTGCCAGCCCTGCTCTTCTCTTGACATGATGGACGAAAGTCAACCTGTTATCTAGCTCTATCCCTAGGTACCTGCCCTTCCGTTTGACTCTCAGGAGTTGCTCGTTCCATCTTATGCTCGGGTTCTTGAGTCTTTTCTTCCCGAAGTTTATTATTTCCGTTTTGCCTGTGTTTATTCTGATGTTCCATTTAACGGCGTATTTTTTCATCTCGTCGAGCCCTTTCTTCATTTTCTTGATCGTCGATTCCTCGCCCTTCCCGGCGGCCACAATAGCCGTGTCGTCGGCAAACTGTATGGAAGACAATCCGTCGATGTCGTGGAACCTGGGTAAGTCCCATACGTAGATGTTAAAAAGCACCGGGGAGAGCGGTGAGCCTTGGGGGAGTCCCTGAAGAGCCGGTCTGATCTCTGAGTAGCTGTTGTTTACTCTGACCCTGAAGTATCTTTCCGTTAGCCAATTTTGAACCATCTTTACCCATTTCCATGGGATCCCGATGTCCGCCATTTTGAATATTAGTGCCTCGCGCCAGACCTTATCATAGGCCTTTTCTATATCCAGCAGGCCCACCATCACCTGTGATCCCGGGCCCGAGCCTTTCCTGATTTCTTCAACTAGGTTCATGGCTTGCTGAACCGCAAACAGTTTTGAGCGGAAACCGAACTGCGAGCAAGATAGCAACTCCTTCGTCTCCACTACGCTCGTGATCCGTTGTTGGACGAGTTTCTCCGCGATCTTCCCTAGTCCACTTAGCAGGCTGATGGGTCTTCTGTTGGCCATGATCGTCGGGTCCTTGTCTTTCTTGGGTAGCGTGATTATTGTCGCTGTCTTCCATATTTTGGGAAAGTTTGCGTGTTTCAGCGACGCGTTTAGGATCCTGGTCAGTTCCTCGATCGGTCCTTTGTCCATGATTTTCAGGGCTCTGTTCGGGATACCATCCGTCCCTGGTGTCTTCTTGGAGGCTAATTTATTGATGATGGCTGACCCTCCTCCGCCGTCACCTTGGTTGCTTCCACCACCTCGGCCCTCTGGATTTTCTCGTAGGTGTTTCTTACTTTTTGGACCGTCCTGGCGTCCGCGGTGTCCTCGGATTGGAATTGTGTTTGAAGGAAGTCGGCTGTGGCCTCTGCTCTCTCTGTGTCATCGTAAATTCTTTTCCGCCCGGATTGGATTGGGGCGTTGGGTTCGCGTTGTTTTCCCATTCTCTTCAGTAGCTTCCACAGATTATCTGAGTCGTCCTCCGCCTTTTTTAGATCTTTAACCATTCTTCCTTCCTTTTTATTTTAATCATTTCTCTGACGTTAGATTTGAGTGAGTTCAGCTCTATTTTTGCCCTGGGATCCTTGAACTTTACCCATCTTTTCTTTGCCTCGTATTTCTTTTGGAGGAGTGCCTTTTCCTCCTGGTTTAGGCCCCATCTATTGAAGGTGGTCGGTCTGATTGTTTCTTCTGCTGTCTGTAGGATATTCTGCAGGTCTTCTGTGAGTTTCTGGGCTGCCTCGTCGATTTCCTCTTTTGGGATATCCCTATCCGTGTATTGCAGTTTGGATGATAGCCACGCGAACTTCATCCAGTTGGTTTTCTTGGAGTCTTTGTGGGGATGGGTCCTCCTGTCGTTGAGGCTGGCCATTACCGGGAAATGGTCGGAATCCATGTCGTGTTTAACTCGTACGGAACCTGTTCTTATCCCCTTGGAGATGTATATGTCGATCACATCTCGAGTCCCGTTGAAAGGGCACGTAGTTAGGTCTTCAGGGCCCGTGATCGTGAACGAGGGATTCTCGCGAAGCCATCGCCAAAGTGTTTTCCCGTTTGGGTTCTCGATTCGGGAATTCCAGTGTTGGCTTTTGGCGTTTAGGTCGCCTGCTATCACAATTCTGGGGAAGTCCGAAATGGTGTCCAGATCGGCGGGCGTCAGCTTGTGTGAGGGTCTGTTGTATACTGACACTAACGTAGTTAGTAGGCCGTCGACTACGGTTTCGATGGCTACCGCCTCCACTTCCGCTAGTATTGGCATTTGGTGGAAACACCTTCCTGACCTGATGAGGATTGCCACTCCTCCGTGCGGCGCTCCCTCCCTGTCTTTCCTGATTGTCATGAAGCCCCCTATTTTGAAACGGTCCCCTCTTTTTAGCCAAGTCTCCTGTACCAGAAGGATGTCCACGTTTTCTTTGTCTAGAAATAGGGCCAGCTCATCTCTCTTACTCTTTATGCCGTTTGAGTTCCAGGAACATACCAATGTGGCTTCTTTTTTGGTCGTCTGTGGACCGGTATTATTGGCCATTAACTAATTGTCTCACTGTCGGTATTAGCTTTTGAATTTCCTCCGCTAAATGTAGGAATTTCTTTAATGGGTTCTGTTGATTCCCCGAGGGTGTGACCGTTTCGTCTGCGGCAACTTGTGAGTATGAAACTCCCGGCTTCCTCACTGCCTGCTGAAGTTTCCGTCTCCTCTCATCCTCATTCCTCGTCGGTATGTTGGTGGGGTGGTAGGGGCAAAACTTGCTAGCTGCGTGGTGACTCCCACCGCAGTTAGCGCACTTTGTTTTTTGCGGGTCTCCCTTGTATGGACACTCGTATGAGGCGTGTGTCTCCGCACACTTTAGGCATCTCCATTCCGCTGTACAGCGGAATTGTACATGTCCGAATTTCTGGCACCGGAAACATTGTGTTCCCGTTACCGGTTTTCTTTTGGGTTCCACCGATACCTTCATTCCCGCTACATCGGACATATCGAATAGCCTTTTGCCTTCGGATGTTTTGTTCGCGTTGACGAGGATGAGCGGGAGCTCTTCTTTGAATTTTTTCATTCTGGCGGCTGATTCGACGGGAAATCCCTTCACCTTGAGTTCTTCCTCAACCTGTTCCACCGGGATCTCCTTCGGGACTCCTCTGATTGCCACTTTCAGCTGCTTCTCCTCTTTCAAGTAGAAGGTATGGTATTTGACTTTCTTCCCGTCTAGGAGATTTCTTAGACGTCTGAAGTCCGCGACTGAGTCCGGGAACATCTTTATCCCCTCGCGCGTCGTCGTACAGAATCTTATCTTTATGTTATTTGCCGTTGCTTCCTTCCTCACCAGGTCTAGCCTTCCCTCCTCGCGAAGTACGATGGGGGGGGCGGGCGGTATTCCTTCCGGGCTGCAGCTGTTGATGCGCCGTTTTCCTCCTCTTCGGAGCTATAATCTTCCGTATCGGGTCATTCCTGGGTATATCGTATGGTTTCGTCCGTGATTTCCTCCTGTTTTCCAGGGCTATTGTCCTGAGTTGCTACGCCAGTAGCACCTGTACTCTTGTTGTTTCTGATCTGGTTGTCTGAATTGATTTTAGGGACCTTCTTTTTCTGCTCTCTTCTGCTTCTCTTCGGCGGCTCCGCCTCTCTGGTCGTTGGCCCCTCCCTTCTATTGGGTTGGCTCCCTAGCAGCGGTGGGAAGTCCTTATCCTTATGCCAGACATTTTGTCTTAGCATCGGGGCGGGGACGTACCTTGCTTCCTTGGCATTGTTTGATTTTGCGGCTTCTTTCCCTTTCGTCTGCCTTTTCCGCAGCTCCGCGGCTTTGGCATACGCCGCGCATTTGGTGCTGGACACGGGGTGCTCTCCGCCGCAATTGCAGCACTTAACGGGGAATTCCTTCGACTTCTGCGGGCATTCATATGACGGGTGTGCTTGCGCACACCTGACGCACCGCGATACGTTTAGATAGTAATTGCTGGTAGCATGTCCCTATTCCTGGCATATTTTGTATTGCATTACCAGCTTTTTTGACATGTGCGGTTCGTAGTAGACCCGCGTTCTCTGTAGATATTTGGCCTTTTTTTGTAAATCTTTAAGCTACGTGCCTTTCGGCACTGTCAGCATAAAGATGGGTGTTCTGGTGTTTTTGAACTTCTCCACCCTCCTAGCATCTACCTCGAGCTCCCTTAATTCGATCTGGACGTCCTCCGGCGTCACCTCTTCATGGAGCCCTTTTATTAGAAACGCATACGTGCGCTCCGTGCGCGGCGTATACGTATAAAAGAGGGGAGCTTCTCTTGGTTGGTGGCTATGAACTTTTTATAGTCCGCAATGTTTTCATAATAAACCTTGGTGGTATTACTAGCGAATTGTTGTTAATATCTGCGGGATATAGCGTTCAGACAGGCGCGAAATTTCCGGTAATGTTTTCCGATCCTGTTTGGGAAGCAGATGGGTGGCGTTTTCTGCTCTTTGGCAGCCGGTGGCGTTTGTCGCTCTTCTGTTTCCGTCGCGGTCGGGCCCATTTCTACGTCCGGGCACACCGCGTCTCCCTCCGCTAATATTCGGTAGCGGTTTTGGATTTCCACATTGAAATATTCCAGTAGACTCGTCTTCTTTCTTGCGCCGCCTCTTTCAGCTCCTACTGCTAGGCTGCTTTTTCCGATAGCCGCGGCCGCCTCGACCACGGTAGCTTCAAATCTCTTCTTGCTATCTTCCTCCTTGTGCAATTTATTCATCTTTCCGGCTAGTACCGGGATACTATCCATGCTCGAATCAGAGTCACTGGCACATGTGTTGTTCCGGTTTCTTGCTTTCGTTAGTTCTTTAACGCTACTCATTCCTGTTTTTGCGTCTTTCGGCCTGTGTTCAACCCTTGTGTCGGGCTGGTTCACAGCGCGGATTGCCGTCCGCGTGACAGTTATTGCTGTTGTTTCTGGTGATTCACTCACGGTCTTTTGTTCCTTACTGGTAATCCCGATTCACCGGCACGTGAATCACGCTCTTAACAAAGGGTTTTCCCGTCGCAGGTAGCTTACACTCGGCTTACTTGCTGTTATTGTTTTATTCTTAGACACTATTACCACACAGTAAAGCTTTAGAAAAATACGTCCTTTCGCTATTACGATCGGACGAGAACTGGCATACTCACGGTAGTATGGCCGTTGCCTAAAATACGTTCTTAGCCCTTCGTATGTCACGTTCCCATTACTTATATGAGCTCAACTTAACCAAAGGGCGGCCGTTTCTGACACAAACTGTCGCGAATCCCTTGCTGCTGTAACAGCTATTACTACTGTCGCTGCTATCGTCGAACGGTAGTAACATGCACCTATCGGATACATTTTAATTGGCCGTTACGATGCGACGTTTTACCAATAATCGGGCCAGAATCGGGATACAAGCTGAAATCCGTTAATACGTAAGTAGTACCAACGGACGGCCCGCAGAGGCTGAATAATTTGGAAAATTAAGAATAGGAGAGGTAAAGAACAGAGGGGGCAGGATAAAAGAAGAAAAAAATTGAACGCCAACGGCACGCGGTGTTCCCAAGTGGTCACCCATCCAAGTACTAACCGCGCCCGACCGTGCTTGGCTTCAGTGATGGACGAGATTGATTGATTGATTGATACGTTTATTCAATTTTCATAACATTTGAACAGTATATATACAATTCATTTTACATTTGTGTTTTATCATAATCTTCCTGCGCTATACACCTACGATTCTACTTTCTTAATTAAAGCAATATAAAATAAAATAAAATGTTTGCGTCATATTCGGTAACGCCAAAGTGTCATGCCGCGAAAATCACGTACACAGCATAGCACTTTACTTGGTCGTTTGCGCTTCTTCGCTCGGGGGCGGTTCGTTCGTCCGGGGAAAAACAAAAGGAAAAAAACCCTGTCGTATCCGATGGGCCTTGGGGGCGGGCGGTGTTCCTTTCGGGATAGCCTGGCTATTCCGGCTCTTCTCTGCCAGGGAAGATGTGGGCATGCTTGCCCGGTGGTGCTGCGATGAGCGGATTTTCATGTACCGCGACTGCGTTGTAAAATTTCGCCGATCTTGCCACATAGTCCGCGACCATCTCCACGCCCGCGCTTCGATGTAGACAGACGATTGGTGTGCGCCGGTCAGCTGCTAGCGCCAGCTGGAGACACTTGTTCTGCATCACCTGTAGGCGTCTTAGATGATGCTTCGCTGCGTTGCCCCAACAGGGCATCCCATATGTGAGTATGGGTCTCAATACGGCTCTGTAGAGCAGCAGCTTGTTGTCCCGGCTGACGTGCCGGTATTGGAGAATGAACTGCATCTTGCGAAGCGCGGCGCTGGTTTTCGCGATGTTATGATTGATCGCGTCTCTAAAGGTCAGTCTTTTGTCCAACCTGATGCCTAGATAGGTGACGGGATTTGCGGGGGTGAGGGGGGTGTTGAAGAAGGTAGGATATCGGGGGATGTGTGCAGGTTTAGTGCGACGGGTAAAGACGATTATTGACGACTTCGTGGGATTGGCGGTTAGCCTCTAGGATGTCAGATACCTTTCGTAGGAGGGGATTTGGTTCTGTACCTTCTGGCGTGCGGTGATTTGGGAGGAGTGTGCGTATATTGCCCTGTCGTCCGCGTAGGTGGCGAGCCTGTTGGGGAATCTAGGCATGTCAGATGTGTACAGGTTGAACAGTACTGGGCCGAGGACTGACCCTTGTGGCACTCCTGCTGCAACCCGGGCCGTTCTGGAATATTGATTATTGATCCTCACCGCGAACCGCCTATCTCGCAGGTAGCTGTGGGTGATGCGAATAAGCGGCGCGGGAAATCGCTGCCAAATCAGCTTGCAGATCAGCTCGTCAATCCACACTCGGTCGAATGCTTTCTCCAGATCGATGAGCATTAAGGCGGTGTGCTGCCGCCTGTTGAAGGCGGTGATTGTATCTGTTACGACCCGGGCAACTTGGTGGTTGGTTGAGTGCAGCTGCCGGAATCCAAACTGCTCAAGCGGGAAGATGTTGGCTTGGATGTGGCTGTACATGCGATCCAGTATTATCCGCTCGAGTATTTTGGGATAGCGCCGGGAGTAGCGATATCGGTCGGTAGCTGGCCGGGGATTGTGGCTCGTTTCCTGGTTTGTGTACCGGTACAACTACAGCAGTCTTCCAGGGCGTCGGGAAGTGTTGTAATTTGATCGAGGCGTTGAACATATACATTATTTGTACCAGTGTTTTGCGCGGAATGTTCTTCAGTATGCGCGCCTGTATGCCGTCTTTACCGGGGGCTTTCATCGACGGCGACTGTTGAATGTATCTCCGTATTTGCCCTGGAGACGTGATGTATTTGTACGCGGATTGCGGGTCGATAGGGTTTTGAAGGTAATGCTCACGGAGTGTGCTCGCGACTTCCGCCTCGCGTTCTGGGGGGGCGTCCGTTGTGTGAGTGTGTGTGTGTCGTCGCGGTGCTTTCTGATTTGCTGTTGGATGATGGCGCTTAGGCGGCCGGTTTCCAGCCTGTCGCACTGGCGGCACGTCCGTTGAAATTCTCTCCGGGCTCGGTTCCGGCTCTTGATAAGTTCGAGGATATTTTCCAGGAGTTCGCCGTGCCTGTAGGGGTGCGTCCTTTTGGTCGGGATTGCTTTCTTTGCTGCCGCTCCTATTCTACGGCAGACCTCTTCAACAAGGGTGTCCAGAGCCTCGATACTGTCTATTTCCATCACGATCGGGGCCTCGTTCAACAGCGCCCTGAAACACAGCCAGTTGGCGCGGCTTAGTCCAGAACGCGGCCGTCAGGCCTTGGCGCGTCGACTTCATTGATATCGAACTACAGCGCCGTGTGATCGGACGGTAGCACGCGCAGTTTAATCCGCGAGATGGTGTGGATATTCGAGGTCAGTACTAGGTCCAGCGTGTTGGAAGACGTGCCGTTATGCGGGAAATGAGTGTGCTCTCCTGGGTCGTGCAGTATGATGTTGTTCTCGATGATGTACCGATGGAGTGCCACACCGTTGGTGTTGTTACGGCGGCAACCCCACGCTCCGTGTGTGGCGTTAAAATCTCCAGCTAAGATGACTTTCCGACCCAGGGCGAAAAGGGCGTCCAGTTCTTCGGATTGTAATTTTTTCTGCGGGCTGTTGTACAGGCTGACCAAGATGGTTTGGTCTTGTAGTTGCACCGCAGCCGCTTCCGCGGTTCTCAGAGCAGCTTCCCGGAACTCCATTCTTCTATGCGGCACATCCTCCCTGACCAGGATCGCGACGCCGCCGTCCTCGCGGGCCGCGTAGCGGGGGGAAGTTGGTCTTATCCCATGCGTTGGTGGCGTTGTGGTGATCGCCTCCACAGTTGCAGCACAGTGCCGGTTGCTCCCTGTCCTTACATTGGTACGTTGGATGATGTTCCGCCCACTTCACACAGCGTACCAGTTTCAGGTGACAGTTAGCGGTGGCGTGACCCCACATCTGGCATTTTTTGCACTGTATGATCTCCTTTTTGGAAAAGTGTGGTTCATAGTAGACGCGGGTCCGTTGCAGGTACCTGGCTTTGGTCTGCAGGTCCTTGAGGGTGACCGTTTTCGGCACTGTCACCATGAATATAGGGTATTTGGTTTTGCTGAATTTGACTACTGAGTTGGCCCGTATGTCCAATTCAGCGAGTTCATCCTTTATTTCGTTGGGCTCACACTCGCAGTGCAGGCCCTTTATCAGGAATGCCAGGGTTTTTTCCGTCCGGGGAGTGTATGTATAAAACGGTACTTTGCCGGAGAAGGTGGCTATGAACCGTTTGTAGTCCGCTAGTGTTTTGTAATACACTAGCGTTCTGTCCCCTGCGAACTGTACGTAATAATTGCTCGACACCGACTTTAGCT
Source organism: Oryctes rhinoceros (assembly GCA_020654165.1). Classification (NCBI taxonomy): domain Eukaryota; kingdom Metazoa; phylum Arthropoda; class Insecta; order Coleoptera; family Scarabaeidae; genus Oryctes; species Oryctes rhinoceros. The sequence goes on from JAIOKQ010000633.1 coordinate 30,526, forward strand.
TCGCTCTAAGCTCACTAAATTGGCCGTTCATTCGCGATATGAATGATATCGCCGGCGGTTTCGCGGTTTTATTCACTCGCATTTCTCTGTCCGAGGGGATCTCCGGTGGCGTCACAGACGATGTCGAACCGCTGGGTGCCTCCACCGTTTCGATCGGCTCCACACCTTTGTTCATAAGAATGCCGTATCCATTAGCGATTTCTACATTAAAGTAGTTCAGTAGCTGGTCCTCGCCGGGCCGACTCGCTTTACCCAGGGTTCTTCCTACCGGGTTTTTTTTCGCTTTGTTACCTTCGCGACTATCCGCAGCTTCCTGCGAAGCGGTCGCTGTCGCGTCGAATCGCTGTCTGGCGTCTTCTTCCGCTATTATCTTGTTCATCTTGGCGAGCGTAGGGAGACTGTCCATACTATCTCCGCTGTCGCCCGTTTCAGCCGATAAGGTAGGAGTCGATCTCTCTCTGACGCGCGTCAGCGCCTTTACATTGCTCATGCGGCAATTGTACGGCGGTCTGAGTTTACTTAATGTAGTATGTATAACACTCGCGTGTTAATGCGTCACCCCTGGACAAGGCCAACGAGGTTTGGCGGTATCAATCTATCGCACTTCCGCAATGATTTACTAAAATTACTATTACACTATTGTCTCGATACACTCTGGGCAGATGACTCACCCAGCGATAAAAGGATGAATAACCGCAGTACCTGCTCCGCTGTTACCTTGTGACAAAGCACGATGTGTGTTGGTCGGGTCACTCGCTTACAGTCGGTTGCGTTGTTTCAGGAATTACGATCTTAGTTCAAATAAAATTCTTTTTAAAAAAGATACTTTATTCTCCTAAGTCGGAGGTTTCTACAACAAAGGTTAATGTAGAACTAAATTACAAAGTTAATTCATATAAAAAGCACGAACAAAATGCAACGCAAGATTCTTAGAATAGCGATACGCAGCAATAATATTATATTTGCAGTATATACGAGTGGCAACGTAACACCTCCCCGGTTAGCTTCAAAATTTAAATTCTTTAGTATTTGAATTTTGAGAGTTTTCCTCAGAGTTAACATGTTTTGTGAAACAAAGTGAATTTGGTTTCCTACCTTTTACAAATCTAACTATAATATACAATAAAATAATTATCAATATTATATACAATACAACTGTCCAAACACTAGGGTTATTACTTAGTCTTGGCGTTACAATTTCCATTTCTTCTTCTAATGCATTAAATTCTTTTAAAATTTTATTTGTCTTATCCAAATTAATACCTTCCAAATTTAAAGAATTAAATGTGATGTTTCCGTTGCTACTTTTATTTATTTCTATATTGTATTCAAGCTGAAGCGGTTCATATTGATTGGTTCTAACAAGCTGAGCGTTTTTAATTAATTTGCCCTTAATGCTAATATTACAATCTAAGGGGATGTGAATAATATTTGTATGTTCGATAATCTTGACCTGCCGATTATCGTTACAATGTAGTATTATTCTATTTGGGCTCGGTGACACAACAATCCAGTTATTATTTTTAATTTTCTGCGTTTTAACATCATTCACATTTATTGAAATTTGTTTACAATTTTGATATTCATTTGTTAACATAATTATCTGTATTTCACATGGACTTTCCTGAGATATAGGGAATAGTTCTACGTTATTACATAAAAATTTGTTTGGGAGAATTTCTTTACAGTTTTCGTTTAAACTACTATAATATTGTCCCTTATACAATACATAGAGTGTGGTTGGTATTATAAATTTCCTGACGTTATTGATTGGTATCGGTAGTGAATACAAATGATATAAATCGTAGATATGCTTGTCTACTAGTGGCACTTCTAATAGAAAGACAATTGTGGAATTTTGTTGGTAAGCCTGGATGTCTATGAGAGATTTTAACTCCATTATATATGCTGTTGTTGGATTTGAAAGTCGGTGATCGCTGAGAAATCTTTTAATAGTAAATGCGGTTCTATAATGGAAGGATGCATAACGTTTATTCTAGAAAATACGAGGGCAATTCTAACTTCTGATAAGGTTCTAACGATCATGGAAAAACTATTTGTTAGTTGTGAATAGATGACCGATTGCAGAACTATATCGTATCGATTTGTATGTTTTTGAGATTCCGTTATAAATTTTGCTATTTGGAGGATTCTGCTTTCCATTATGATTTGATTATGTTTCGGGTTGGTTATCGTATCGTTGAATGATTTCATCGCGCTTCCTGCTAGTTATATATATTTCTTCAATACATTGGCATTATTCCTTTGTCCCTGTTGTTGATCTTGAATTTGTTGATTTATTCTTTCAGCATCTTCCTGATCCATGTTCCCACGAACAAAATGCAACGCAAGATTCTTAGAATAGCGATATTATATTTGCAGTATATACGAGTGGCAACGTAACACATGTTTGCTTACTTACTGAAGCGATGCCTCACCCTCTGTTACTATGCACGTTAATTATAGCTTAGCAACGGGAAGCTCACGGAAAGCACGTCCTCTCGCTACCACGATCGGACGAGAACTGCGCACAGAAGAAGGAACTGGCGGCTACTGAGCGTACTATACATTCGATGAAGCAGTTGCTCGACACGCATGATCAACAACTTGACAAAGTTATACCTCTTGAAGCGAAACAAAAATCTGAAATCACTAGTGCGATCAAAACAGTAAACGACAACGATCTAGTGCTGAAGCAGCTGTTGCAAGCGTTGGAAGCAAAATTAGAGAAACAAATTAAAAAGCTGGAGAGTAAATTGCATACGACGTCATGAGTAAAACAAAGCGAGATGTAGTGACGGAACTACATAAGCCGGTTAGGCGAAATTTTAAAAGACGTCGTAATCATTAAGGGTTTGGATGATCTATGGCAGGCGGACTTGGCTGACTTTAAACAGTATGCCCGTGAAAATCGTGGCCATAAATATGTTTTAGTAGTTATCGATTCATTTTCCAAATAGCTTTGAACGGAACCACTTAACACGTTGGCTGCCGCGTGGCACAGCTTATGTGCCTCACGAATTTGGGCCTTACTATGACCATGGCACAACTCCTGTGCCACGGCTTGTTAATTTACTTTAGGATGTGTGGCTCCGCGTTCGTGCCTCAACTACTAGAAATGTGAATGGGAACCATTTGTGGTCGGCCTGGGCGGTCCAAAACTGCGTTTGCCCCACGAAAAAAATTTCCTATTTTTCTGAAATTTTAGAAAAATTAAAAATACCATTAGGTGATACAGATTTATTAATCTAACTGTTTACATAATTAAATTGAAGAACATACTTAAAGTTATGGTGCATACCCAGGTCGAGCGAGGTGTTTTATTCTGAGCGTCCTTTCGGCCGAATGCTTCCACTTTTTGTTCATAGCAAACCACACATCGACGTCTTTTACCTGTGTTTTCTAATTTGTGCGATTGCTCTTTATATTGCTCTTCATTTGAAATACCGGGAAAGTTGTCTGGTTAATTTTTTAGGATTCCTTCTACAGTTTCTTCCTTGAATTGGATAATAGAAATTTTTCTCTGCGTTACTTGGGAATAAATAATGTGGGCATTTACGATTACGGTACCTAGCATCAACTCAAATGCTAGTTTCCGATACCATTTTACTCCTCTGCGTAAGCAGTGATTATAAGCTTTTTGTTGGTCAGATAGATCTATAAATGCCTTGCAATTGTTATAAACTATAACAACGTCTGGTTTTTCTTTCTGTTTTCCGCGTTTGGTAGTAACCAAAATTGTTGTATTCAAGTGCTTTGTTGTAAGCATTAACACATCACGGTTGTCTTTCCATTTTAGATGACAATTTCAGGTTCACAAAATTTCCCAAATGTCTCACCTTTTCTAAGTTTCGTTTCTTCTATCTCTTTACAATTATGTCTTTTCTTCCTACGAAGAGTACCTACCAAGCGTGTATTTCGTTTCAGTAGTTCAGCAGCCAAAATAACAATTGTGTAGTAATTATCTACATAAAGAGTCCTTCCCTCATCAAGCAAACAATCCATAAGTTTTATCACAACTTGTGAAGGCACAGATAAAGTGTTATTTGACTGTAATTTACCGCAGTAAACGTTAAGGTTATAGGTATATCCTCCTTTTATGTATAACTTGAATAATTTGATACCAAACTTGTGTCGTTTGTTCTTGATGTACTGCTTGAAACTTAGTCTTCCGCGAAAAGGAACGAGGGTTTCATCTATACAGACGTCTTGATCTGGAACTATTACTCCACGGAATCCGTTTATTAGAAAATCCAGCAGCTGTTGCAGCTTTTTCATTCTGTCAGTGTTTTCTAAGTTCTCATTGTTACTAAAGTGTATCATACGCAGCAACAATTCGAACCTATTCCTTGACATATATTTTCTCACATCCAAAGCAAAATAGCAAGAAATTGTTCAATTTCATCTGAAGTTGTATCTACCCAAGTCATTACACGGGATCTGGGAAGTGTTGTCTTTTGCTTCACTTAACTGGCATATCTATTAGTTTCCGTGACGATGTGAGAAACTATTTCATCTGTTATAAATAATTTGAAAAAGTCGTACGGCTTCTTACAAATATACTGTTCAAGAATGGTATCTTTTATGCCAGGGCTCCCTTCAGAAAAGTGAAAATTCTGAAGTTGAGAATTTTCACTGATGGGTTTCCAAGAAAACTGTTCCTCATTTACGTCTCCATTTTGCTCATCATCATCATCGGCGTCAGCTACATAGTCAAGCACGACGCTTTCTATTGTTGCATTGATTTTATCTGGTACATCTGCTGAAGAAATTTCTAAAATAGATGCAAAGCATTACATTTTTGACTTTCATAGGCCTAAGATAACTACTAACCTGCTAATAAATTTGGAACACCTTCATTTCTTTTTCCTGTATTACCTGTAGGTACAAAATCTTGATGAGGTTTTCTCTCCAAAAGAAACGAAGCTGACGTACTAGGAAGGTTTATATTTTCACTTCTTTTTCGTTTGTTTGAATTTTTAACATCGGATTCACTAAAGCTATCCTCAGAATCGCTAGAATCTGGAATATAATCGTCAGAGGAAGCATCGCCTTGAAAAGGTTCCTGTTCATCTTCTGATAATAGTTCGTCCCACAACCGCTGTAACTCTTTTTGATTTTTCTCGTAACTACCCATTTACACAGTAACCACGCACAAATTATACAGTATACTTGAGCATCCAGATGGTACTGAAAATGCTGCTAAAGTAAATACTGCTTACAGACAATATAACGGTATGATTCACAGCGCAGGCACGGACAGGTCTCAACCTGTAGGCTTGTGTAGCTACAGTTGCAACAAGAAATCTGAGGCACATTATATGTGCCTCGCGGCCTTGGCCATGGAAATTGTCCTTGGGGGAACGTGGCACAGACGTTGTGCCTCAAAACAAACTTGAAATTTTTCAAAATTGGAAGATGCAAACGAACCAAAAAACTAGGTATGTGCTGTCGTCGGCACAAGCACTTAAAAAAACGAAAAAAAATTGGTGCGGCCCCAGAGACCCCATTTTAGCCTTCTCATGGCGGCAGTCAACGTGTTAAAGCTAAAAATGCCAACGAAGTGAAGTAAATGCTATGGTGAAAATTTGCTAAAAGAAAAATTATATATGGAATTTAGTTTCAACGGGAGTTACAACTGGACGAAGACATTGGATGATATTACCCGAAAATACAATGAAACGAAACAGGACTATTGGTACGAAACCGAAAGACGTAACATCCGACAAAGAATCTTCATTTTTGGCGTCCGTTTATAATCAGCTGAAAGTTGCTGGAGGACAAAAATTTTCGCTAAATGATGTCGTCCGGATAAGCAAGTACAAAGCTGTGTCTGATAAGACCTTTACGCCAAATTGGACGACCGAATTGTTTTAAATTAGCAAACTTCAGCTCACTAATCCAACAACTTATTTATTAGAAGATATGGCTGGAAGACCTATACTCCGTAGCTTTTATGAGCAAGAATTACAAAAAGCTAAACATAAGGATGTGTATCTGGTTGAGAAAATTATCGGAAAGAGGGGAAAACAGATGCTGGTGAAGTGGCTAGGACTGCCTAGCGAGCAAAACAGTTGGATAAATTCTAGTAATGTTGTTTAGTGTATATATGTACTTGCTTAACCTTAAACTATCTTCTAAGAATAAGAGATTTGGTGTTACTTGATTTTTTACTTAAAATAAACAAATGTTACAACGCAAGTCGAAAATAACATAGTTATTGAAAATGGAAGAATTAAATTTTTCCTATATGTTCTTGATATCCGGTTATACAGTTTTCGATGTTACTTCCATATGATTCTAATGGATATCCAATCACTAATTCATCCAAGATCTAGCAGATAGTCATTTTATTACATCCATTGCGGTGTAGTCTCAAGAATCAATGTAAAATTCAACCTCCTGCACTACTGCTGAAGCGCTGAAATAAAACAATACATTGCTACCTTTTAACGTTGTTTCTGATAGAAAATCATTGCTTTGACAAGGCTTAGTGTAGTAATGTAACGATACAATTCCACTTACCCATCTTGCGGCTGGCGAATTAGAGTTGATACAAGGTCTTTATGTCCTTGTTATTGTTCGCAGATCCGACTAAGGCATTAGACAACTAATTTTCCATATTGTACTTTTCAAAGTGTAACAAAATTTACAACAGCAAACTAATATCTACTTAGCTTTAAAAAGTGTATGTAAATAGAAAAATACTATGTATTTACAAGCAACGAGTAAAAGAAAGAGTACTTTTACCGTTTAATGTTTAATGGATAGACAGAGGAGAGTGTGCTTTAGTGGATACAGTGATGACCCCAAGCGAAAGCATGAATACCATCTTCACGAATGTACCGTTTATCGTCGTGTGAAGACAAAGCCAGTTTATTCTGGGTAATGCTTATAAATTGTATGCTTTTTACTTCTAAAGAGATTTTGTTTCCTATAAATTAATTCTTTCCCCAGTAAACATTTTTTATAATCTTCGAAAGTAATCGCATTTTCAACTACACTTTTTTTATGCATTTAATTCTTTTAGTCAGTCTACCGTCTGCCTTATTGCAATACATATTTGATCTAAGTCCAATAAAAGCACTTTGAATTTTACCCGAATTTTCGTCTTTAAAAAGGCCTAATACAGCCTTGTTTTTGAGTGCTATACCGTATGGATAACTTTCGCAAAAGTTAGATGTATCAAACTTACCTTGATTGTTTTTTATATCGCAGTAAATGTCTTCAGAATATATTTTGATAATAAAACTGTCCGTGTCCATGTAACATAAATTAATCCTGTCTTGATAAGTTGTTTGTAAGAAATAATAAAAATCATACATCAGTGTTTTTGACAATTCCAAAACCGAGAAACCAATGTAAATAGGTTTATTATAAACTACACTTAATCCTTGCATTTGAACTGCCACTAAATTTTGATTGAAAATTGAAATATTTTTAAAGTTTGGTTTAGCGATAAATGTTTCAGCGCCTTTTTTGTGGTGTAAATCTTCCCAATGCATTACTGAGGTGGGTATTTGTTAATGAATCGAAAAATTATTCTTGCGATATGATATGGAAAAACGCCTTTCTTACAAATACGTTTGAATTGATCATCATCTTGAAAATATTCTCTAGTATGTACAAAATTTTCGGCAGCTAGGTTGGTTGCTAATTTATCGAGGGAGCACGATATAAATCGGTGACTATCAAGAAATCTTAATTTTAGATAGACAGACTTCTCTCGTTTACTTTCTGAGTCAACAAATTTATCTACTAAAACGTGTTTGGTTAACGCAATATATTTTTCTTTATTAAATGGTATAATATCAATATTCTCATTATCATATGACAATTCTTTAACAAATAAATGTAAATAGTATCCGCTTAAATTATGGAAAAATATTGGTAAAAAGTTTTGGACTTTATAATTTAAATTACAATTGGAATAACTTGCTCCTCTGAACTGACCTGTTAAATGACAATGATCTAACATTTTTGTATTTTTTTCATCAAACTCTAATTCACAAATATGACAAACTTCTGCATTATTAAAGAGTTTCTGTTCCTCCATACTTAGAGGATTTAATGGCTTCACAAGTTTAGGTAATTATGATACATCCACTCTGCATCTTCTACTAAACGCGATATAAAGACCTTAGTACAATTTAAACTGGAGTAACTTACATATTTATTGAGACTTTGATCGAATGAACAAACAACTTTATATGCAAAACTATATGGTACATGCATATGTGCAGTGACGGAAAAAAGAAGATTCTGAACTAGGCTGGCAGTTTGGTATGGGTTGTAAAAGACATTCAAAATCAGCATAAATTACGAAAGGAACAGTTAATTTTCTTTCATAGTTATCGAATTTTAAAATGTTCGACGGATACATGTTACCTCTTTTATCCATTTTTAATTCGGTCGAGGGTAGAATTCTACATATTTTATTCCAATCTTCTGTTGCATGTCTCTCTAAGGCTTGTTGAGATGAAAACTTAAATAAACAACCCTCACATAGATAAATTTGATGACCATGAGTAGACATCTGCTAGAGACTAATCTTGATAAATTTTTAATTAAAACAAAGTGTGATCTTAGATTCTGTTCTAAATACAGCAAATTAATACGAGTTTCTTTCTTTAATTTGGTGAAATAAAGTGGTCCCACCACTTCAGATAATTTTGTACTTGTATTTTCTGTTAGTCCATATAGGTTTATACTTAGATTATTTAGTTTTTCTATTTTTGGTAAATCTTTAATTTTAACCGGAAATTGAATACCGGTAAGATTTAAAACAGTAGCATAATGTGGATAAGATGATATTCTGTCACCGTGCGCAGTAGCTGGATAGAGCCCAGCTACTAGCGCTCGCACTAAGACGGGTATTATCATTACATCGAATATTAATACACGCTTTTTTCGATTCTATACATCGAGGAAGTTTTATATAAGATGAGCCTGTTAGCGGTTTGTAAGTATTTAAATGAATCTCCATTAAACTCCTCCAAGTGATATTCATTCACGGTTTCAGAATACCTTTTTGGTAGAAAAACTCGATACTCTTCGAGTTCTAAAAGCACTGACTTCCCAAATTTGGTAGTAATTCTTCTTGCATATAGAATTTTATATGCTTTGTTCAGTTCTAGATTTACTAGCTTCACAGATTCTTTGACGAAACTTGTGGAAACACTATTTAAATCCTCCATTTTCAACGATCTATGTTGTTTTGAATTTGTTGACCTTTCCATCATTCGTTTATATTACAAAAAAAAAAAAATAGAAAAAATATAAAAAATAATAGACAAATATATTTTTACATGTAAACAACTGTCCGCAATGCAGTTTGCTTTTAATATTGTTACATGTATGACAAACAAGTGGCGGACGTGTATCCTTGACACGAATAACTTATTTACTGTTTTGAACATATTCTCAATAATTGTTAATATCGAACAGACAGTTTATCGCTACTAATATGTTTATTTATTTATTAAGTGGCGACTATGTATACGGTAACGTTTATGTGTATGGTCAATTATCAATTTTTACAGTTTGTCTCTAACAAACAAGTGGTAGACGTTTACCTTTGAAATGAATAATTTTTGAAATGTGCAAACAATTCTGAAGGGTATGAAATAAAAGACACAAATTTTTGTTATTACATATTATTTAAGTATACTTATGTAAAGATACATCATTCTCCAATCTATTTAAATGAAAACATAATATTTCACCAACACAATCAATGTGCTCTGAATTTTTTCTAATTTCAAAAATAATAAGTTTTCAACAATTTTTTCTATACTTATGTTATCACTATTCTGTATAATCATATTTAACAATGAACTGTAGTACGATGCAAAATTCAGTTGTTGCAATCTCTGTAATCTATTTGTTATGGTATTTAAAACTTTTATTAATATAGTGACAGCCGACTTATCCAGTATCAGTTCCGTATCACGACCATAGATTCGAATCGTGGGTTGCATTTTTGATTTCACTACTTCATAAGAATATTTCAATTTAAATAGATCTGCTATTTCCACTACTTCATCACTATTTTCTGCTCGACAATAATTACAATACAATATATCGTTACTCACATGAAGCTTAATTTTCTCTTCACATTTCAAAAATTTCTCCCACTCGTGGTTTGTAAAACTTGCATTTTGACCTCTTTTGCTCCGCCTTGATAGTTTGACTACTGGTTAATACCACCTAGCGGGACTTAAACCAGTTGATATAACATAAGTATGACTCGATGGATACTGCACTTCCTTAATCAAGCTCAATTCGTTTTTAATATCTTCTTCATACCTATTCAACATTTCGTCCACCAGATTAGTTAACGATGCCGGCGTTGAGTCACATTCGTACTCAGAACTTGTAACAAAACTGTAGACGAACAAAAATCCGGCAAGCATAAGAGACTCTCCCTCTCCTATATATCGAACGTTAACATATAATATATTGAACATTAGTTCAATTAAAAATTTTGGAGACTAGAAAATTGAAAAAGCACATCCTCTACATTTATTCTAGATGCATTTTAAACGAACGTCCTGTAGATTAAAATGTTCGGGTGTACGTTATGAGGACGCTCAGTACATTAATATGCTCGGATGACCTTTAGAAGAACGCCCTGTATGTTAAAATTCTCGGGTGTATTTTAAAAGAAGGTCCTGTATATTAAAATGCTCAGGTGCACTTTAAAAGGACGGTCTGAATGTTAAAATTCGCAGGTGCACTTTAAAAGGACGGTCTGAATGTTAAAATTCGCAGGTGCACTTTAAAAGAACACCCTCCATATTAAAAAGCTCAGGGGTACTTTAAAAGAACGCTTATCATCAACAGAAAACTACCAAGGACAAACAAGCTGATTTGCATTCAAAAGAACAGACTGTATATCAAAGTGCTCGAATGTAGTTTAAAAGAACTTGCTCTACAGTAAACTGTCGAGCGTACATTAAAAAAACAGCCTGTACATTAAACTGTTAAGTGCACATTTAAAAGAACAGCCTGTATATTAAACTAAGTGCACTTTGAAATTAACATCCTGTATGTTAAAACTAACAAGCAAACTAAAAAAATCTGAGAATACGCGCGCCACTTGCACCGCTCTCTAGCTTCCTCGGTGAGCGCTTCGTGAACTACAAAATGGAGGGGGTAAAACGCCGCGTCTACCGGCGCTAGAAGAATTTGGGTGGACTCCCAGAGTCCCTCTACTCATTGTTTATAATGTATCATATTTCGGAAGTATATCATAGTCTTGTCCCCGGTAAATTGTTGGTAATAGTCTGGCGTGATAGCGTCCAGATTTGCCCGGAGTTCCCTATTGAAGCTAGAGACTCTGTCATGAAGTAAATAGGGGGCGGTTTTTGTTGCTTATGGGGGTAGCTGTTGCAGATGTTGTCGGCATGTCAGGTTTCTGCCCATTGCTTTGTACAGTCGCTATTGGCTGGTCCGTTTCCATGTCAACCAAGCCGTACCTGTTTACTAGCTCCACGTTGAAAAGATCGTCTAATTTTTTCGGATGTCTCCCGTGGAGACGATTGCTTACCACCTCTCTAGTTGGGGATTTTGGAATCACGGGATTTCGCGAACCTCGTTTTGTCCCGTCCTCGTCCCGTCGTCGTCCACGATGGTGGAAATCGGCTGGTACCGCTTCTTGAGGCTCCTGGTCAATCTCCAGATTGACCCGTCGGTGATGTTGATCCTCTGGAGCCTCCTCGCGTAGACCTCGTTGACGTGCGCCCTGATAGATGACCTGATGACGGTCATCTCACGCGCCGTCCTCCTGTGGCCCTCGTCCAGGGTTGCCTGGAACGTCTTTCTGAACCTGTTCCGCTGACTGATCAGCTTCTTGATGTCCCACGGCAGCTCCAGCTGTCTTCTGAGGTCTACGCGTCGCCTAGGCACATATTTCCTGGCCGCCCTGCCGATCTCCTCCGTGAAGTCGCGGACCACCTGCTCCAGCCGCTGCACGCTCGGGATGTCGGACACCATCCTGCAGGAGGCGTTCAGGAAGCTCCTGTACCCCTTCCAGTCGGCGCGGGAATAGTCGAAGGTAACCTTGACTTCCTGTCTTCTAGCCTCCTGCCCGTTCAGCTCGTACACCAGCGGCGTGTGGTCCGAGGGGAGCGTCTCGACGACGGGATCGCTGATCCTGGCGACGTTCTGCACCAACATCAGGTCGATACATGTCGGTGTAGACCCGTTGTCGGGGAAGTGCGTGGGCGTCTGCGGGTGGACCAACGTGACGACGTTTCGGTCGACGAAGCTCTTGAGGATCGTGCCGTTCCTATTGCCGATGTGGCACCCCCAGCTGGCGTGCCTGGCGTTGAAGTCCCCCGCCACGAGGACCTTCCTGGCCAGCCCGAAGAGCAGGTCCAACTTGCCCGGCGAGAGCGTCCTACGCGGGCTGTTGTAGACGCTCGCCACCACGGTGTTGTCCGACAGCTGGACTGCGACTGCTTCCATCCCCTCGAGTTGGACAGGATCAAGGGGAACCCTCCTGTGGGGCACGGCCGTGCTGACGGCGATGGCTACTCCTCCCTGGCCGTTGTTGCCATCGCGTCGATGAACTACGTACCCCCGGAGTCGGAGGTCCTTCCCTGGCCTCAGCTTCGTCTCCTGGAGCAGAAGGAGGTCGATATCCTTCTCCTGGAGGAACTGGATCAGTTCGGCGGTCTTGTTACCAACACCGTCGCAATTCCACTGCACCATCCTAATCGCGGCGAATCTTGTTATTGAAGTCGCGCAGAGCGAAGACGTAGTCGACGAGCGACTCCCCTTTCTTCAGTTCTTCGTGAAGGGCCTTCACTTGCTGCGCCAACCACTTGAGATCTACGATCTTGTTGATTTCGTCGAACGTGTCGCAGATCTCTTGGATGTTCCTCAGGTCCTCGCTCTGCGGGGACGCCCGACTCGGACGATGCCGTGTTGGTGCTCCACCGTTGACGACGGTGTTGGCTGCCTTCTCCGTGGGGGCTACCTCCTCCCTTGTGGCCGGCTTTCCTGGGAGTGGCGGGAACTCCAACCTGCTGCTCCAGGCGTTGGTCTTCGGCGGGGGCGCCGGCTTGTATCGCCTCTTGTCTACGTCCGAGGACAACCTGGCTTGTTGTCCTCTGGTCTTCTTTTCTTCCAGCAGTCTGACATAGACCGCACACTTGACGCTGGACGCCGGGTGGTCCCCGCCGCAGTTCGCGCATCTCGCCGGCGTCGACCTGTCCTTCTCGCACTCGAAGGACCGGTGCTCGCCCGCGCACTTGACGCACCTCACAACGTTCAGGAAGCAGTTGGACGTTGCGTGCCCCCACTTCTGGCACTTCTTACACTGCGCGAACTCGCGCTTCGTTACGTGTGGCTCCACGTAAACACGAGTCCGCTGCAGGTAGCGTACCTTCTGCTGGAGTTCCCTGGTCTTGGTGTCCTTGGGGAGGGTCATCATATAGATGGGGAACTTGGTGTTTCCGAACGCCACCACGCTGCTGGCGTTCACCCCCAACTCCCCCAGCTCCGCCTTCAGCTCCTCGACGTCTACGTCGCTGTGGAGGCCCTTGATCACGTACGCGTGCGTCTTGTTGCTCTTCGGCGTGTAGGTGTAGAAGGCCAGCTTGCCTTGTCGGGTCCTGATGAAGGCGTTGTAATCCACCATTTCTCGGAAGTAGACCATCGTCTTCTCCCCGGCGTGGTGTATGTAGTAATTGGAGCTTACGGTGTCTAGCTCCTCCCTGAGCTGGCGGTAACTACCCACCAGGGATGCCATCAGGCAGATAGGCGGCGGCTTCTCCTTCCTCCTCGCTGCGGTCTGCTGCCCCGGCTCTTCCGGACGCCTGCCCTCCTGGGTTCCAGATGGCCCGGGTTGCGGCTCTGGCTGCGTCGTGGCCTGGTCCATCTCCACGTCCGCTTCTAGCCCAGCGTCCTCCAGGTCGGCCAACGGGCTAAACTTATTCCGGGTCTGGACGCTTACGTAGCGCGCCAGTCCCCACGTCGCCGACTTCCTTGGTCGCTTACGGCTCCTCCTAGAGGAATCCGTCATCGCTCCCTCGGAGTCGTCGCTTACTTCCATTCGCCCGCCGTCCGGGCCCGGACACGTCACCGCCGAGGCTGCTCCTTGCTGCAGGGATTTGCCCGCCTCATTGGCTGCCATCCCGGTTCTGACCTCCTCCGCGATGGCCTCCAACCTCGTTTTCATTTCATCCCCCAGGACTTGCTGGTTCACCTTTCTCACGACGGCCGTGAGGCTTCCTGCAGAGGACTCGCTATCCTCTGAGTCCGAGTCACGACCACCACTCACGGCTCGGCTGCGGTTCCTGTCGCCCATTCCCTTCACCATGGTCGACTTCCCATCGGCCTCGATGGCGGAGATCCGGGAGATCTGCCGCACCTTGCAGACAGCCGCCCCAGACGCCCACACGTCCCGACGACGAAACGCTCGCCACCCACACTCCCGAACGCCAGCCGGCGCACGGACCGTCACCTAAACTCCGGCGCAAATACGTAAGCGACCCCGGCGCTTGCGCGTACCGTCACCTGAACGCCGACAGCACACCCGCACACAGCGACCGACGGCACTACACGTACCGTCGGCTGAACCCGCTTCTCGCACCTGCAACGACGCGCACACACCAAAATTGGCCACGCCCACCACACTACTCGTACCGTCACCTGAACTTAACTACTACTTGAACTAACACTCACTTTAGCGCAGCGCACAAGAAACACGTCTGCTCGCTACCGCGGTCAGACGAGAACTGGGACGAGAACTGGCATACTCACGGTGGTATGGCCGTTGCCTAAAATATTCTCTTAGCCCATCGTATATCACGTTCCCATTACTTATACGAGCTCTCAACTTAACTTAACCAATGGGCGGCCGTTTCTGCCGCAAACTGTCGCGAATCCCTTACCACTGTAACAGTTATTACTACTGTCGCTGCTATCGTCGAACGGTATTAACATGCGCCTATCCTATCGGATACATTTTAATTGGCCGTTACGGTGCGACGTTTTACCAATAATCGGGCCAGGATCGGGATACAAGCTCAAATCCGTTAATACGTAATCGTAGTACCAACGGACGGCCCGGAGAGGCGGAAATAATTTGGAAAATTAAGAATAGGAGAGGTAAAGTCTAGAGTGTGTAAGAGACTGTGCCGCGGGTCGGTCGACCTTCCTTCGTCAGTGACAGTGAATGTCAGAAGATGTGCGGGGAGCGGGGGACGTGCACGAGGAGACGCGGCAACGCCGCGAGCTCAGTTCGTGGTCACCGTTCCTCGACGAGTACCGCAAAGTCGCACAAGATACGGGAACTGTTCGGGATTAACGTCCCGTTCAGGCCGCTCAAGGTGCGCGGCGGTCCGCCGCGGGGTCATCGCTGTTAGCGGTTCGGCCGCCCGTCGGAGTTCTGCAGGCTCCGGTCGGGATGCGCCCGATGCGCAGCGGTGCACTTGGCGGCTGGCTGCGCCCTTCGAACGGTATCCTAAATGTGCGCCAACAACGCCGGACATCCGGCAGCGTACCAAGGCCGTGTTACAAAACACGGCCACCCAGCGGTCGCAACCGGCTCCCCAGCCGACGGCGACGGAGATTCCACCTGGCGAAGCGTTCCTGGACTCCCGCCCCACAGCGCCCGCGAGAGGAGCTCCCCAGCTCCCATAGGTGCGCGAGCGGGCGAGACGTAAGGTCGGCTCGCCAAACCCAGACCTCTTTGGAAGAGGTCTGAAGAAGAGCCTTCTTCAGACCTCTGAAGAAGGCTCTTCCTTTGGAAGAGACTTTCTCAAAAAAGAATGACACTGGATGACTAGGACGAAAGTCCAGAACACCTCGGCAGGAGAGGTAAAGAACAGAGGGGGCAGGGAGGGGGAAAAAAAGAACGCCAACGGCAGGCGGTGTTCCCAAGCGGTCACCCATCCAAGTACTAACCGCGCCCGACCGTGTTTGGCTTCAGTGAGCGGACGAGATTGATTGATTTCACATCCGTTGGGGGCCTCTGCCCGCCGTCAGGTGCTGGTACGGGAGCCTATGCTTTCCTGCGTGTTGTCCGTCTCCCGTGATGGCTCTTATCAACGGATTGGCGTGACGCACCGTCTTATCGTAGAACTTCACGGCCAGTCCGTTGATAAATTCCTCGACCATGGGGACCCCGGCTCTGTCGTGGATATCCGCCACCCTCGTTTGCATACCCGCCCCAAGGATCGCCCTCAGACACTTATTTTGGACCACTTGTAGCGCCTGTATGTGATGCCTGGAGGCGCCACCCCATACAGAGGCTCCATAGGTCAATATGGACCCGAGCACGGCCTTGTATAGGCGGATTTTATGCCGCAGTTCTAATCTACGATGTTGTAGCGGATACCTCAGCAATCTTAACGCAGCGATGGTTTTGTGGGCATTAGATTGCGTCATGTTTTTAAAAGTTAGGTGCCGGTCTAGACTGACACCTAAGTATTTAACAGTGGTGACATTCGGGACCACCTCACCGAGAAATCTGGGATACCTAGGTATCCTTACGGGGTTGGTTCGACGGGTAAATACCGTGATTGCCGACTTTGTGGGATTAGCTGTTAGTTTCCACATCTTTAGGTATTTCTCGTACTGAGGGATTTGGTTCTGAATCTTCTGCACCGCTGCTATTTGCGAGAACGAGTGTGCGTAGAACACCGTATCATCGGCATATAGCGCGAGCTTATTATTGCAGAACCTAGGCACATCCGCCGTGTAGATGTTGAAGAGCAGGGGTCCCAGCACCGATCCCTGCGGTACTCCCGCCGGAATCCGCACCGGTTGCGACCCCGCTTCCCCGACCCTGACGGCGAACGTCCTGTCCCTCAGGTAACTGGCTACCAGCCGCACTAGGGGCGGCGGTATGCCGTGTCGGATCATCTTATGTAGCAACCCGTCGATCCAGACTCGGTCAAACGCTTTCTCCAGATCTACCGTCATGAGGGCAGTGTGTTGCCTTCTGTTGAAAGCGCTTACCGTATCGGTCACCAACCTCGCGACCTGATGCTCGGTGCTGTGATGTGGCCGGAAGCCGAACTGCTCGTCTGGCAGTATCCGGCGTTCGTCCACATGCCTTCGGATGTTTCCGAATATCACCCTTTCCGCAATCTTTGACATTGTGGGTAGCAATGATATCGGCCTGTAGCTCGTTGGCTTCAGCAGATCTTTCCCTGGCTTGGGGACGGGCACCACTATTGCCCGTTTCCACGCAAGGGGAAAATACTGCAGTTTATGCATGGCATTGATAATATATGTTATCTGTACGATAGTTTTCCTCGGTACGTTTTTCAGGATGATATTTTGTATATTATCAATCCCAGGGGCCTTTTTGGACGATGTACGACCTATGATTCTCTTAACCTCCTTCGGTGTTGTAAGGTAGGGCAGAGAATCTTCGGGGCAAATGGCATTTTGCAGGAAGCAGGTTTTCACCGTGCTTTCAACTAAATTCGTTGTGTCGGCGTCCGTATCCGGCGTGTCGTGATACCGGGCGAACGTCTCCGCAACGATTTCAGCGATTTCGTCCGTTTTAACGGCCACGGTGTCATCAGGTCTTTTCAAGGTGTTTATCCTTGTTACCTGCTTCCTTAGGTGTTTATTGAGCCGCCACAGCGATCCGTCCTGTGCGTTTACTCGCGCAATCCTGCTCGCGTATGTTCGATTCTTATGTTCCGCGATTTGCCTCTTAATTTCGGCGCTTAGCTGTTTCATTAACTCGAGATATTCGCGGACGCCGGTTCGCTGGTACTGCCTCCTCGCCTTGTTTCGTCGTCGAATGTTGTCAAGGGTTTCGGCAGGCAGCTCGCCGTGTCTATTAGTGTCGACGACTTTCACAGGTATGGATCGCTTGACCGCCCTGTTTATTGCGTTTGTTGTCGCTGTTACTACCGCTTCCAGAGACGTCACGTCGTCTATCGCGGCCGCGATGCTCTCGCCGTTGAGCACCCGCCGGAACAACCTCCAGTTGGCCCTGGAATAATCCAGTTGCCTCCTGACGGTGCTCCGCGTCGGGATGCCCCCAAGCGAGAACTCCACTGCCACATGATCGGACGACATTGTCTCCGAGCGGAGCGCGCCTATGTTTTGCACATTTGCCGCTAGGACCAAGTCCACCGTCGTCGGAGTAGTACCGTTCGCCGGGATGTGCGTCGGTTCTTCAGTGTGGTACAAGAAGACGTTCGCGTTGTTTATAAACGCGTTGAGCGTCGTACCGTTGGCGTTGTTACGACTGACAGCCCCAGGAAGTGTGCGTCGCGTTTAGATCGCCTGCCAGCACAACTTTTCTGCTGATATTAAATATCGCTTGAAGTTGTGCCGTCATAAGCCTCTTACTGGGACTGTTATAGTAAGTCGCCACTACGGTATTGTCCGCCAGCCTTATTGCCACGGCCTGAATACCCTGCAGAGCCGGATGCTCGTCGCTCACCCTTGCGTACGGTACGTCCTCTCTGATTATCATTGCTACCCCTCCGTGTCCGTTCACCCCTCGCTTCTCCTCGACGCGGTAACCAGGTATTCCCACTCGGCGCGCCGCCGATAAGCGAGTTTCATTCAACAGCAGCAACTGTACTTTCTTCCTCCGGACATACTCCGTTACCTCCGCCAGTTTGCCGGAGATACCGTTGCAGTTCCACAGGGCGACTTTACTCATAGTAAGTGCTGTTAAATTCACTTATCGCCTGCGCGTATTCGAGTGGTGTGTCACACTGACTTATATTTTTGTGCAGCTGCTTTAGCTTGCTGTCCAGCCTCTTGAGGTCAACTTTCTTGTTGATGGCCTCAAGAGTCTGGGCTATGCTTTCTATATAACTCATTTCTTTGTTTACCGCACCGGGGAGCCGCGAGTTCCCTCGCTGCCTACCTGTGTCCTCCTGGTCGTCGGGTCGGGCCGCCATCGCAGTTTGGCTGGCACTCCCTCTCGGCTCGATGGTCCGCCTTACCGCTCCGGATTGGCTCGGCTCTCCCTCCATCGGTGTTCTTCGATTGGCAGCAGCTTGTGTCTGTGGCTCCTCCCTCTGCTTCCGTTGGGCCTGCGGTAGCGGTGGGAAGTCCTCCCTTCTCCGCACGTTGTAGGTCGGCAACGGTGCTGGTTTGTATTTCGGTTGATTGGTTTTGGCGGGTGGCCGTTTCTTCCCTCCTTGCTTGTTCTTCCCTTCCAGCGCCTTGATATACGCTTCGCACCTTATACTTGATGCCGGATGCGCCCCTCCGCAGTTGCAGCATTTTGCCGGGAAGTCCTTAGATTTTTGCGGGCAGTCGAACGATCTGTGCGACTGCGCGCATCTCACGCATCGAGCGACGTTTAAAAAGCAATTTGAAGTCGCGTGCCCCCAATCTTGACACTTTTTGCATTGTGTCAATTGCTTTTTGGATTGGTGTTGTTCATAATACACTTTTGTCCTCTGTAGATATTTTGCCTTGGTTCGGACGTCCTTGATGTCCGTGCCTTTCGGCACGACCATCATGAATACCGGCGTTCTGGTGTCCTTAAATTTCTCCACCCTCTTCGCCGGTATTCCGAGCTCGATAAGCTCTTCGCGTATCTCCTCAGGGGTGGCCTCCTCGTGCAGCCCCTTTATAAGATACGCGTAAGTCCTCTCTGTACGCGGAATGTATGTGTAAAATGGGAGTTTCCCCCCGTATGTTTTGATAAATTTCTTGTAGTCTACTATATTTTTATAATAGACTTTCGTTGTGTTCCCGGCAAATTGCTGGTAGTAGTCTTTGGATATGGCATCCAGGCAACCACGAAACTCTCTGTAATGTTCCCCGACTCGCGTGGGGAAACAAATTGGTGGAGACTTCTGCTTCTTGGTCTCCTGTTCCTTTTCGCATTCTTGTTCTTTCCGCTGCTCGCTTTCTGATTTCGAGAGCGACATTTCTACGTCTACGGTTTCTACCGCTGTTTCTGCTAACGCGCCGTAACTGTTACTTACGGCTACGTTAAAATATTCCAATAATCCCGCGGGCTTGCGGTTACCCGCCGCTCCCGGGACTGCTCGGACTTCGCGCTCCGTCGCCATGGTGGCGTCGAACTTTCCTCTGGCGTCTTCTTCGGTCCTAATCTTTGTCATCTTTCCCGCTAGCGTTGGAATACTGTCCAAGCTAGAATCGGAATCCTCCGACTGGCATGACGGGTACCTCCCTTTTCCTCTCGTAAGTGTTTTCACGCTACTTATACGTAGCGCTTAGCGTGTTTGTAAACACAATTTACGGTCGGCTTGTTGTTCCACTCGATGTAAATACCGGGTTTCCTACCTGCCAAGGGTCGTACTTCGCCTACCTGCTTTGCGGCAGTAGGTAAGGCGGATGAGTAACGCTGGTGCGGCGATTGTTCGGCTATTGTTTCTTGGCTGAGTCACCTTACGTTTGCGTCAACCACGTGTCGCGTATGTTTACGCGATACATGCACACTTGGTATCGCTCTTTAGAAACTGGTCTTTGATCCAGATCTGATTTTAAAACCACTTTTTAACACTTTAGTTTTATTTTTTCACTGCAAGAAGTATCTGCCTCGTATAACGGCTACGACTATAAAAACACGACCTTTCGTTGCAACGATCGGACGAGAACTGGCATACTCACGGTGGTATGGCCGTTGCCTAAAATATTTTCTTAGCCCATCGTATATCACGTTCCCATTACTTATACGAGCTCTCAACTTAACTTAACCAAAGGGCGGCCGTTTCTGCCACAAACTGTCGCGAATCCCTTACCACTGTAACAGTTATTACTACTGTCGCTGCTATCGTCGAACGGTATTAACATGCGCCTATCCTATCGGATACATTTTAATTGGCCGTTACGCGGATATCTCAGCACTCTAAGCGCCGCGATCGTTTTTTGGGCGTTAGATTGTGCCGGTCTAGACTGACACCTAAGTATTTAACAGTGGTGACATTCGGGACCACCTCACCGAGAAATCTGGGATACCTGGGTATTAGTACGGGGTTGGTTCGACGGGTAAACACCGTGATTGCCGACTTCGTGGGATTTGCTGTTAATTTCCACTTTTGCAGGTATATTTCGTACCGAGGGATTTGGTTCTGAATCTTCTGCACCGCTGCTATTTGCGAGAACGAGTGTGCGTAAAACACCGTATCATCAGCATATAGAGCGAGCTTATTATTGCAGAACCTAGGTACGTCCGCCGTGTAGATGTTGAAGAGCAGGGGTCCCAGCACGGATCCCTGCGGTACTCCCGCCGGAACCTGCACCGGTTGCGACTCCGCTTCTCCAACCCGGACGACGAACCTCCTATCCCTCAAGTAACTGGCTGTTAGTCGCACTAGCGGCGGCGGTATTCCGTGTCGGATCATCTTGTGTAATAACCCGTCGATCCAGACTCGGTCAAACGCTTTCTCCAGATCTACCGTCATAAGGGCAGTGCGTTGCCTTCTGTTGAAAGCGCTGACCGTATCGGTTACCAACCTCGCGACCTGATGCTCAGTGCCGTGATGTGGCCGGAAACCGAACTGCTCGTCTGGCAGTATCCGGTTTTCGTCCACATGCCTTCGGATGTTCCCGAATATCACTCTTTCCGCAATCTTGGACATTGTGGGCAGCAATGATATCGGCCTGTAGCTCGTTGGCTTCAGCAGATCTTTCCCTGGCTTGGGGACGGGCACCACTATTGCCCGTTTCCACGCAAGGGGAAAATACTGCAGTTTATGCATGGCATTGATAATATACGTTAACTGTACTATAGTTTTCCTCGGTAGGTTCTTTAGGATGATATTTTGTATATTATCAATCGTACTCGAGCGGCGTGCTACATTGGCTGATCCTTTTATTTAATTCTTTTAGTTTGCAGTCCAGCCTCTTGAGGTCAACTTTCTGGTTGATGGCCTCTAGAGTCTGGGCTATACTCTCTATGTAGCCCATTTCCCCGTTCACCGCCCCGGGGAGCCGCGAGTTTCCTCGCGGTTTACCGGATTCCTCACGGTCGTCAGGTCGGGCCGCCATCGCTGCCTGGCTTCCCCTTCCATTGGCTTCGCCGCTTCTTCTTCTGGGCGCCGGAATTGGTTGCCCGGCTTCCATTTTCTTCGGCGGCTCCGCCTCTCTCTTCGTTGGTCCCTCCCGCTTGCTGGATTGGGTCCTCGGCAGTGGTGGGAAGTCATCTCTATGCCAGACATTTTGTCTTGGCATCGGGGCGGGGATATATCTCGTTTCCTTGCTGGTCCTTGTCTTCTCCGCTTCTTTTTTGCCTTGGGTTTGTTTTTTCCGCTGCTCCACGGCTTTAGCGTACGCCGCGCATTTTGTGCTCGACGCGGGGTGCTCTCCGCCGCAGTTGCAGCATTTCGCGGGGTACTCCTTCGATTTCCGCGGGCATTCATAGGACGGGTGTGCCTGCGCACACCTTACGCACCGCGGAACGTTGAGGAAGCAGTTGCCGGTGGCATGCCCCCATTCTTGGCATTTCTTACATTGGGTCACCAGCTTCCTCGTTACGTGCGGCTCGTAATAGACCCGCGTTCTCTGCAGATATTTCGCCTTTTTCTGCAGGTCCTTCAGCTGGGTACCTTTGGGTACTGTTATCATGAAAATGGGTGTCTTGGTATTTCTAAATTTTTCCACCCTTCTTGTCTCTATTTCTAGCTCCCTGAGTTCGGCCTTTATATCCTCGGGCGCCACTTCTTCGTGCAGGCCTTTTATAAGGAACGCATAGGTGCGTTCCGCCCGCGGCGTAAACGTGTAGAAGGGGAGCTTCCCCTGGTTTGCTGCGATGAATTTTTTGTAATCGGCGAAGCTTTCATAATATACTTTTGTGGTATTCCCAGCAAATTGCTGGTAATACTTGCCGGAAATAGCGTCCAAGCAGGCGCGGAATTCCCGGTAGTGCGCCCCGATCCTTGTTGGGAAACAGATCGGCGGCGTTTTTTGCTTTTTAGCAGCGGGCGGCGTTTGCT
This sequence comes from Oryctes rhinoceros, assembly GCA_020654165.1. Taxonomy (NCBI): domain Eukaryota; kingdom Metazoa; phylum Arthropoda; class Insecta; order Coleoptera; family Scarabaeidae; genus Oryctes; species Oryctes rhinoceros. The sequence goes on from JAIOKQ010000633.1 coordinate 53,433, forward strand.
GCGCTGCTGCTTCCGTCTCGGCCGGGCCCATTTCGATGTCCGGGCACACCTCGTCTTTCTCCGCTAATATGCCATAGCGATTTTGAATCTCTACATTGAAGTACTCAAGTAGATTCGTCTTTTTTCTCGCGCCTCTTTCAGCCCCTACCGCTAGGCTGTTTTTCCCGCTCGTCGCGGGCGCGTTGATTACGGTTGCTTCGAACCTCTTCTTGGTATCCTCCTCCTTATGTAGTTTATTCATTTTGCCGACTAGCACCGGGATGCTATCGATGCTCGAATCCGAATCGGTTGCATATCCGTTGTTCCGGCTTCTTGAGTTGGTTAATTTTTTAACGCTACTCATTTTTATTTTCGCGTTTTTTGGTCTGTGTTCAGCCCTTGTTTCGGGCTGATTCACAGCGCGGATTGCCGTCCGCGTGACCCTTATTTCTGTTCTTTCCGGTGACTCACTGAAGGGCCTTTGTTCTTTACAGGTATTCCCGATTCACCGGCACGTGAATCACGTTCTTTACAATGGGTTTTCCCTTCGCAGGTAGCTTGCCGCTCGGCTTACTCACTGTGACCGTTTTGTTTTTAAAAACACTTTCTTCGCACAATAGAGCACAGAAAAACACGTCCTTTCGTTGCAACGATCGGACGAGAACTGGCATACTCACGGTGGTATGGCCGTTGCCTAAAATATTTTCTTAGCCCATCGTATATCACGTTCCCATTACTTATACGAGCTCTCAACTTAACTTAACCAAAGGGCGGCCGTTTCTGCCACAAACTGTCGCGAATCCCTTACCACTGTAACAGTTATTACTACTGTCGCTGCTATCGTCGAACGGTATTAACATGCGCCTATCCTATCGGATACATTTTAATTGGCCGTTACGGTGCGACGTTTTACCAATAATCGGGCCAGAATCGGGATACAAGCTCAAATCCGTTAATACCTAATTGTAGTACCAACGGACGGCCCGGAGAGGCGGAATAATTTGGAAAATTAAGAATAGGAGAGGTAAAGTCAAGAGTGTGTAAGAGACTGTGCCGCGGGTCGGTCGACCTTCCTTCGTCAGTGACAGTGAATCTCAGAAGATGTGCGGGGAGCGGGGGACGTGCACGAGGAGACGCGGCAACGCCGCGAGCTCAGTTCGTGGTCACCGTTCCTCGACGAGTACCGCAAAGTCGCACAAGATACGGGAACTGTTCGGGATTAACGTCCCGTTCAGGCCGTTCAAGGTGCGCGGCGGTCCGCCGCGGGGTCATCGCTGTTAGCGGTTCGGCCGCCCGTCGGAGTTCTGCAGGCTCCGGTCGGGATGTGCCCGATGCGCAGCGGTGCACTTGGCGGCTGGCTGCGCCCTTCGAACGGTTTCCTAAATGTGCGCCAACAACGCCGGACATCCGGCAGCGTACCAAGGCCGTGTTACAAAACACGGCCACCCAGTGGTCGCAACCGGCTCCCCAGCCGACGGCGACGGAGATTCCACCTGGCGAAGCGTTCCCTGGACTCCCGCCCCACAGCGCCCGCGAGAGGAGCTCCCCAGCTCCCATAGGTGCGCGAGCGGGCGAGACGTAAGGTCGGCTCGCCAAACCCAGACCATCCAACGTGGACCGGAAGGCGGAGGCATAGGACCGCTTGCGACCCCCTCGACGGGCCGTAGCATCGTCTAGCCCAGCCGACCGCCACAATTAACCGAGAGGGAGTCCACCTTGAAGACTCCGACGACCACAAAAAACTGCGTACGACCCCAGGAAGATTCTGGAGAAAGGCTCTTCCTTTGGAAGAGACTTTCTCAAAAAAGAATGACACTGGATGACTAGGACGAAAGTCCAGAACACCTCGGCAGGAGAGGTAAAGAACAGAGGGGGCAGGGAGGGGAAAAAAAAGAACGCCAACGGCAGGCGGTGTTCCCAAGCGGTCACCCATCCAAGTACTAACCGCGCCCGACCGTGTTTGGCTTCAGTGATCGGACGAGATTTTTGATTTGATACATTTATTCATTTTCATAAGATTTGAACAACAACATATGTACAATTCATTTTACATTTCTGATTTGTCATTATCTTCCTGTGCTATATACACTTACGATATTAGTTTCTTAATTATGGCAAATACAATAAAATAATATAAAATAAGACAAAATAAAATATAATAAATAAAATAAAATAAAATGTTTGCATCACGTTCGGTGGCGCCAAAGTGTCATGCCGCGAGAATCACGCACACAGCACTGCACTATTCTTGGACGTGTTCGCTTCTTCGCTCGGGGGCGCTTCATTCGTCCGGGGAAAAATAAAAGGGAAAAAACCCCGGTCGTGTCCGTTGGGCCTTGGGGGCGGGCGGTGGTCCTTTCGGGATAGGCTGGCTATTCCGGCTCCTCTCCGGCAGGGAAAATGTGGGCATGCTTGCCCGGTGGTGCTGTGATGATTCCCGCGATGAGCGGGTTTTTGTGCATCGCGACGGCGTTGTAGAATTTCTCCGCCGATCTCGCCACATAGTCCGCGACCATCTCCACGCCCGCGCTTCGATGTAATCAAACTACTGGTGTGCGCCGGTCGGCTGCTAGCGCCAGTCGGAGACACTTGTTCTGCATCACCTGTAAACGTCTTAGGTGATGCTTCGCTGCGTTGCCCCAACAGGGCATCCCATACGTGAGTATGGGTCTCAGTACGGCTCTGTAGAGCAGCAGCTTGTTGTCCCGGCTGACGTGCCGGTTTAGTAGAATAAACTGCATCTTGCGAAGCGCGGCGCTGGTTTTCGCGATGTTGTTGTTGATCGCGTCCCTGAAGGTCAGTCTTTTGTCCAACCCGATGCCTAGATAGGTAACGGGATTTACGGGGGTGAGGGGGGTATTAAAGAAGGTGGGATATCGAGGGATGTGCACAGGATTGGTGCGGCGGGTAAGGACGATTATCGACGATTTCATAGGATTGGCGGTTAGTCTCCAGGATGTGAGATACCTTTCGTAGGAAGGGATTTGGTTCTGCACCTTCTGGAGTGCCGTGATTTGGGAAAAGGAGTGGGCGTATATTGCCGTGTCGTCCGCGTAGATGGCGAGCCTGTTGTTGGGGAATCTAGGCATGTCCGATGTGTATAGGTTGAACAATACTGGGCCAAGGACTGACCCTTGTGGTACTCCTGCTGCAACCCGGGCCGTTCCGGAATGTTGATTGTTGATCCTTACCGCAAACCGCCTATCTCGCAGGTAGCTGTGGATGATGCGTATAAGCGGCGCGGAGAATCGCTGCCAGATCAGCTTACAGATCAGCCCGTCGATCCACACTCGGTCGAATGCTTTCTCCAAATCGACGAGCATTAGGGCGGTGTGCTGCCGTCTGTTGAATGCGGCGATGGTATCGGTTACGACCCGGGCAACTTGGTGGTTGGTGGAGTGCCGCTGCCGGAATCCAAACTGCTCAGGCGGGAAGATGTTGTTCGCTTGGATATGGCTGTACATCCGATCCAGGATTATCCGCTCGAGTATTTTGGATAGCGCCGGGAGTAGCGATATCGGACGGTAGCTGGCCGGGGATTGTGGCTCCTTTCCCGATTTGTGTACCGGTACAACTACCGCAGTCTTCCAGGGCGTGGGGAAGTGTTGTAGCTTGATTGATGCGTTGAAGATATACATTATTTGCACCGATGTTTTGCGCGGTATATTCTTCAGTACACGCGCCTGTATACCGTCTTTGCCGGGGGCTTTCATCGACGGTGACTGTTGTATGTATCTTCGTATTTGCCCTGGAGACGTGATGAATTTGCACGCGGATTGCGGGTCGATGGGATTCCGAAGGTAGTGCTCGCGAAGTGTGTTCGCGACTTCCTCCTCGCGTTCCGGGGGCGTCCGGAGCGATGTGGTACCGCTCGAATGCTTCCGCGAGGGTGGCGGCGATCTGTTGATCTTCCAGCGCAATGGAGCCGTCCGGATTGTCGAGGGCGTTGATTCGGCTTCTTTGCGCTCGCAGGTGTTTGTTTAGCCGCCAAATGGAGCCGTCGCGCGGGTTGATTCGGCGCAGCCTTTCGTTGTATGTATCATCGCGATGTTTCCTGATTTGTTGCCGGATGATGGCGCGTAGGCGGCCGGTTTCCAGCCTGTCGCACTGGCGGCGCGTCCGTTGATATTCTCTCCGGGCTCGGTTCCGGCTTTTGATGAGCTCGAGAATATCTTCCGGGAGTTCGCCGTGCCTGTAGGGGTGCGTCCTTTTGGTAGGAATTGTCTTCTTCGCTGCCGCTCTTATCCTATCACAGACCTCTTTCACAAGGGTATCCAAAGTCTCGATGTTGTCTATTTCCGCCACGATCGGGGCCTCGTTCAACAGCGCCCTGAAACACAGCCAGTTGGCGCGGCTGTAGTCCAGAACGCGGCCGCCAGGCCTTGGCGCGTCGACTTCATTGACGTCGAATTGCAGCGCCGTGTGATCGGACGGTAGCACGCGCAGTTTAATCCGCGAGATGGTGTGGATATTGGAGGTCAGGACTAGGTCTAGCGTGTTGGAAGACGTGCCGTTGTGCGGGAAGTGGGTGTGCTCTCCTGGGTCGTGCAGAATGATGTTATTTTCGGAGATGTACCGGTGAAGTGCCACACCGTTGGTGTTGTTGCGGCGGCAACCCCACGCTCCATGTGTGGCATTAAAATCTCCGGCCATGATGACTTTACGACCCAGGGCGAAAAGGGCATCCAGTTCTTCGGATTGCAGTTTTTTCTGCGGGCTGTTGTATAGGCTGACCAGGATGGTTTGGTCTTGAAATTGCACCGCAGCCGCTTCCGCGTTCCTCAGAGCAGCTTCCCGGAACTCCACTCTTCTGTGCGGCACATCCTCCCTGACTAGGATCGCGACGGCACCGTTCACCTCGCGTCGACGCACTACATACGTAACATAGCCGCGAATTCGCAGTTTGTATTGCTGCGATATCCGCAGCTCGTTCAGCAGGATGACGTGGATGCCATCCCGCCGGACTAACGCCGTAAGTTCCTCCAGTTTGGTGGAGATGCCGTCACAATTCCAATGGATCACCTTAAGGGACATATTTCTTATTGAAGTCATCCAGGGCTTCCGCGAGTTCCATGAGCGTTTTGCATTTCGCCATGGTTTCTCGAAATTGTTTAAGCTGTTCCGACAGCCATTTCAGATTGACGATGTCGTTAATCTCGTCCATGGTGGAGGATATCTGCCGGATATATTGCAGTCCGCTTATCCCGTTGTCCGTCGCGGCGCCGCTGGATTTGTCGGTACGGGCATTGTCATTGTTCGGGCGATCTCGTGTTGAGGCACTAACTGCACTTCGCGGGGCGCGTTTGTTCGTCGGCTCGGCTGCGCGTTCGCGGAGGGCCGGCCTTGATTCTCGTCGCGCGGGATTCGGTACGCGGCGGGCGGCGGGGCCAGTTTCGCGAGGGGCGGGGCCAATTTCGCGGGAGGCGGGGCTTGTCTCGCGGGTCGCGTCGCGGTTTCCGCGTAACGGGGGAAGTTGTTCCTGTCCCATGCGTTGGTGGTTGGTGGGGGAGCGGGGACGTATCTTCTCTGCACGTTGTTGGCCACCGGTTTGGGTTGCCTAGGGTTCCTCTTAGTTTTTTCTTCCAGGGCCTTCTTGTATGTTGGGCACTGCACGCTGGATGCGGGGTGATCACCTCCGCAGTTGCAGCACAATGCCGGTTGCTCCCTGCCCTTCTTACATTGGTGCGTGGGATGGTGCTCCGCGCACTTCACACAGCGTACCAGCTTCAGGTGACAGTTTGCGGTAGCGTGGCCCCACATCTGGCATTTTTTACATTGAATGACCTCCTTTTTGGAGAAGTGTGGCTCATAGTACACGCGTGTCCTTTGCAGATACCTGCCTTTGGCCTGCAGGTTCTTCAGCGTGACCGTTTTTGGTACTGTTACCATGAATATCGGGTATTTTGTGTTATTAAATTTTACTACCGAGTTGGCACGTATGTCCAATTCGGCGAGTTCGTCCTTAATCTCGTTGGGCTCACACTCGCAGTGCAAGCCCTTAATGAGGAAGGCCAGGGTCTTTTCGCCCCGGGGATTTGGGGCGGGTTTGATTTCACATCCGTTGGGGGCCTCTGCCCGCCGTCAGGTGCTGGTACGGGAGCCTATGCTTTCCTGCGTGTTGTCCGTCTCCCGTGATGGCTCTTATCAACGGATTGGCGTGACACACCGTCTTATCGTAGAACTTCACGGCCAGTCCGTTGATAAATTCCTCGACCATGGGAACCTCGGCTCTGTCGTGGATATCCGCCACCCTCGTTTGCATACCCGCCCCAAGGATCGCCCTCAGGCACTTATTTTGGACCACTTGTAGCGCCTGTATGTGATGCCTGGAGGCGCCACCCCATACAGAGGCTCCATAGGTCAATATGGACCCGAGCACGGCCTTGTATAGGCGGATTTTATGCCGCAGTTCTAATCTACGATGTTGTAGCGGATACCTCAGCAATCTTAACGCAGCGATGGTTTTGTGGGCATTAGATTGCGTCATGTTTTTAAAAGTTAGGTGCCGGTCTAGACTGACACCTAAGTATTTAACAGTGGTGACATTCGGGACCACCTCACCGAGAAATCTAGGATACCTAGGTATCCTTACGGGGTTGGTTCGACGGGTAAATACCGTGATTGCCGACTTTGTGGGATTAGCTGTTAGTTTCCACTTCTTTAGGTATTCCTCGTACTGAGGGATTTGGTTCTGAATCTTCTGCACCGCTGCTATTTGCGAGAACGAGTGTGCGTAGAACACCGTATCATCAGCATATAGCGCGAGCTTATTATTGCAGAACCTAGGCACATCCGCCGTGTAGATGTTGAAGAGCAGGGGTCCCAGCACCGATCCCTGCGGTACTCCCGCCGGAATCCGCACCGGTTGCGACCCCGCTTCCCCGACCCTGACGGCGAACGTCCTGTCCCTCAGGTAACTGGCTACCAGCCGCACTAGGGGCGGCGGTATGCCATGTCGGATCATCTTATGTAGCAACCCGTCGATCCAGACTCGGTCAAACGCTTTCTCCAGATCTACCGTCATGAGGGCAGTGTGTTGCCTTCTGTTGAAAGCGCTTACCGTATCGGTCACCAACCTCGCGACCTGATGCTCGGTGCTGTGATGTGGCCGGAAGCCGAACTGCTCATCTGGCAGTATCCGGCGTTCGTCCACATGCCTTCGGATGTTTCCGAATATCACCCTTTCCGCAATCTTTGACATTGTGGGTAGCAATGATATCGGCCTGTAGCTCGTTGGCTTCAGCAGATCTTTCCCTGGCTTGGGGACGGGCACCACTATTGCCCGTTTCCACGCAAGGGGAAAATACTGCAGTTTATGCATGGCATTGATAATATATGTTATCTGTACGATAGTTTTCCACGGTACGTTTTTTAGGATGATGTTTTGTATATTATCAATCCCAGGGGCCTTTTTGGACGATGTACGACCTATGATTCTCTTAACCTCCTTCGGTGTTGTAAGGTATGGCAGAGAATCTTCGGGGCAAATGGCATTTTGCAGGAAGCAGGTTTTCACCGTGCTTTCAACTAAATTCGTTGTGTCGGCGTCCGTATCCGGCGTGTCGTGATACCGGGCGAACGTCTCCGCAACGATTTCAGCGATTTCGTCCGTTTTAACGGCCACGGTGTCATCAGGTCTTTTTAAGGTGTTTATCCTTGTTACCTGCTTCCTTAGGTGTTTATTGAGCCGCCACAGCGATCCGTCCTGTGCGTTTACTCGCGCAATCCTGCTCGCGTACGTTTGATTCTTATGCTCCGCGATTTGCCTTTTAATTTCGGCGCTTAGCTGTTTCGTTAACGTGAGATATTCGCGGACGCCGGTTCGCTGGTACTGCCTCCTCGCCTTGTTTCGTCGTCGAATGTTGTCAAGGGTTTCGGCAGGCAGCTCGCCGTGTCTGTTAGTGTCGACGACTTTCACAGGTATGGATCGCTTGACCGCTCTGTTTATGGCGTTTGTCGTAGTTGTTACTACCGCTTCCAGAGACGTCACGTCGTCTATCGCGGCCGCGATGCTCTCGCCGTTGAGCACCCGCCGGAACAACCTCCAGTTGGCCCTGGAATAATCCAGTTGCCTCCTGACGGTGCCCCTCGTCGGGATGCCCCCAAGCGAGAACTCCACAGCCACATGGTCGGACGACATTGTCTCCGAGCGGAGCGCGCCTATGTTTTGCACATTTGCCGCTAGGACCAAGTCTACCGTCGTCGGAGTAGTACCGTTCGCCGGGATGTGCGTCGGTTCTTCAGTGTGGTACAAGAAGACGTTCGCGTTGTTTATAAACGCGTTGAGCGTCGTACCGTTGGCGTTGTTACGATGACAGCCCCAGGAAGTGTGCGCCGCGTTTAGATCGCCTGCCAGCACAACTTTTCTGCTGATATTGAATATCGCTTGAAGTTGTGCCGTCATAAGCCTCTTACTGGGACTGTTATAGCAAGTCGCCACTACGGTATTGTCCGCCAGCCTTATTGCCACGGCCTGAATACCCTGCAGAGCCGGATGCTCGTCGCTCACCCTTGCGTACGGTACGTCCTCTCTAATGATCATTGCTACCCCTCCGTGTCCGTTCACCCCTCGCTTCTCCTCGACACGGTAACCGGGTATTCCCACTCGGTATGCCGGCGATAAGCGGGTTTCATTCAGCAGCAGCAACTGCACTTTCTCCCTCCGGACATACTCCGTTACCTCCGCCAGTTTGCTGGAGATACCGTTGCAGTTCCACAGGGCGACTTTAGTCATAGTACGTGCTGTTGAATTCGCTTATGGCCCGCGCGTACTCGAGCGGCGTGCTACATTGGCTGATCCTTTTATTTAATTCTTTTAGTTTGCAGTCCAGCCTCTTGAGGTCAACTTTCTGGTTGATGGCCTCTAGAGTCTGGGCTATACTCTCTATGTAGCCCATTTCCCCGTTCACCGCCCCGGGGAGCCGTGAGTTTCCTCGCGGTTTACCGGATTCCTCACGGTCGTCAGGTCGGGCCGCCATCGCTGCCTGGCTTCCCCTTCCATTGGCTTCGCCGCTTCTTCTTCTGGGCGCCGGAATTGGTTGCCCGGCTTCCATTTTCTTCGACGGCTCCGCCTCTCTCTTCGTTGGTCCCTCCCGCTTGCTGGATTGGGTCCTCGGCAGTGGTGGGAAGTCATCTCTATGCCAGACATTTTGTCTTGGCATCGGGGCGGGGATATATCTCGTTTCCTTGCTGGTCCTTGTCTTCTCCGCTTCTTTTTTGCCTTGGGTTTGTTTTTTCCGCTGCTCCACGGCTTTAGCGTACGCCGCGCATTTTGTGCTCGACGCGGAGTGCTCTCCGCCGCAGTTGCAGCATTTCGCGGGGTACTCCTTCGATTTCCGCGGGCATTCATAGGACGGGTGTGCCTGCGCACACCTTACGCACCGCGGAACGTTGAGGAAGCAGTTGCCGGTGGCATGCCCCCATTCTTGGCATTTCTTACATTGGGTCACCAGCTTCCTCGTTACGTGCGGCTCGTAATAGACCCGCGTTCTCTGCAGATATTTCGCCTTTTTCTGCAGGTCCTTCAGCTGGGTACCTTTGGGTACTGTTATCATGAAAATGGGTGTCTTGGTATTTCTAAATTTTTCCACCCTTCTTGTCTCTATTTCTAGCTCCCTGAGTTCGGCCTTTATATCCTCGGGCGCCACTTCTTCGTGCAGGCCTTTTATAAGGAACGCATAGGTGCGTTCCGCCCGCGGCGTAAACGTGTAGAAGGGGAGCTTCCCCTGGTTTGCTGCGATGAATTTTTTGTAATCGGCGAAGCTTTCATAATATACTTTTGTGGTATTCCCAGCAAATTGCTGGTAATACTTGCCGGAAATAGCGTCCAAGCAGGCGCGGAATTCCCGGTAGTGCGCCCCGATCCTTGTTGGGAAACAGATCGGCGGCGTTTTTTGCTTTTTAGCAGCGGGCGGCGTTTGCTGCGCTGCTGCTTCCGTCTCGGCCGGGCCCATTTCGATGTCCGGGCACACCTCGTCTTTCTCCGCTAATATGCCATAGCGATTTTGAATCTCTACATTGAAGTACTCAAGTAGATTCGTCTTTTTTCTCGCGCCTCTTTCAGCCCCTACCGCTAGGCTGTTTTTCCCGCTCGTCGCGGGCGCGTTGATTACGGTTGCTTCGAACCTCTTCTTGGTATCCTCCTCCTTATGTAGTTTATTCATTTTGCCGACTAGCACCGGGATGCTATCGATGCTCGAATCCGAATCGGTTGCATATCCGTTGTTCCGGCTTCTTGAGTTGGTTAATTTTTTAACGCTACTCATTTTTATTTTCGCGTTTTTTGGTCTGTGTTCAGCCCTTGTTTCGGGCTGATTCACAGCGCGGATTGCCGTCCGCGTGACCCTTATTTCTGTTCTTTCCGGTGACTCACTGAAGGGCCTTTGTTCTTTACAGGTATTCCCGATTCACCGGCACGTGAATCACGTTCTTTACAATGGGTTTTCCCTTCGCAGGTAGCTTGCCGCTCGGCTTACTCACTGTGACCGTTTTGTTTTTAAAAACACTTTCTTCGCACAATAGAGCACAGAAAAACACGTCCTTTCGTTGCAACGATCGGACGAGAACTGGCATACTCACGGTGGTATGGCCGTTGCCTAAAATATTTTCTTAGCCCATCGTATATCACGTTCCCATTACTTATACGAGCTCTCAACTTAACTTAACCAAAGGGCGGCCGTTTCTGCCACAAACTGTCGCGAATCCCTTACCACTGTAACAGTTATTACTACTGTCGCTGCTATCGTCGAACGGTATTAACATGCGCCTATCCTATCGGATACATTTTAATTGGCCGTTACGGTGCGACGTTTTACCAATAATCGGGCCAGAATCGGGATACAAGCTCAAATCCGTTAATACGTAATTGTAGTACCAACGGACGGCCCGGAGAGGCGGAATAATTTGGAAAATTAAGAATAGGAGAGGTAAAGTCAAGAGTGTGTAAGAGACTGTGCCGCGGGTCGGTCGACCTTCCTTCGTCAGTGACAGTGAATCTCAGAAGATGTGCGGGGAGCGGGGGACGTGCACGAGGAGACGCGGCAACGCCGCGAGCTCAGTTCGTGGTCACCGTTCCTCGACGAGTACCGCAAAGTCGCACAAGATACGGGAACTGTTCGGGATTAACGTCCCGTTCAGGCCGTTCAAGGTGCGCGGCGGTCCGCCGCGGGGTCATCGCTGTTAGCGGTTCGGCCGCCCGTCGGAGTTCTGCAGGCTCCGGTCGGGATGTGCCCGATGCGCAGCGGTGCACTTGGCGGCTGGCTGCGCCCTTCGAACGGTATCCTAAATGTGCGCCAACAACGCCGGACATCCGGCAGCGTACCAAGGCCGTGTTACAAAACACGGCCACCCAGCGGTCGCAACCGGCTCCCCAGCCGACGGCGACGGAGATTCCACCTGGCGAAGCGTTCCCTGGACTCCACCATCCAACGTGGACCGGAAGGCGGTGGCATAGGACCGCTTGCGACCCCCTCGACGGGCCGTAGTATCGTCTAGCCCAGCCGACCGCCACAATTAACCGAGAGGGAGTCCACATTGAAGACTCCGACGACCACAAAAAACTGCGTATGACCCCAGGAAGATTCTGGAGGAAGGCTCTTCCTTTGGAAGAGACTTTCTCAAAAAGAATGACACTGGATGACTAGGACGAAAGTCCAGAACACTTCGGCAGGAGAGGTAAAGAACAGAGGGGGCAGGGAGGGGAAAAAAAGAACGCCAACGGCAGGCGGTGTTCCCAAGCGGTCACCCATCCAAGTACTAACCGCGCCCGACCGTGTTTGGCTTCAGTGATCGGACGAGAACTGGCATTTTCACGGTGGTGGCCGTTGCCGTATGTCAATCAGCAGACGGTCGGCGACTTTACTACGCCAATGGGGAACTAGCCGTCTGATGGGACGCCGTCCCATTCGACGGGCCGATACCCGCGGCGTTCCGGCGTTCGCAGACCACATCTCGAGTAACTCCGGTGGTACGGTATCACCATTACGGGGAGGTCACGCCTCTACGTAAGGTTTTTCCTAAAAAGAAGAAGAAGAAGAAGAAGAAGTAACAGAATGGAACTGGATGACTAATGAGGTAGGTCGAGAGCACACCGCGCCTCGTTCTCGACAGAGGTCGGCCGGAACGCCTATACGCGTCACGGTTCCATCATCGTCGCGGGGTGAGCAGCCACGTTGGGGGGCTTCGGGACACACGAGGATGATGCCCCGCCGACGAGTATATCACATCACAACGCGGCGTACACCAGGTGCAGGTAGGTAGGTACGAAATTCGCGGGCTTCAATAATCGCCGTGCCGTACCGGGCCGTGCCATCATATCTGTCTCAGCTCTACGTCGTCGTCGTCGTCGTCGGTGGTAGCACGTTTCCGGTACGTGCACATGGACGGGCAACGGACGATATTCACCGGTTCCTATATTACGAACCCCTTCCCCCTGTACCATCATTAATAAGACGATAATAATGCGAATATTAGGACGACCGGCTACCCTGATGCTCGTTCCGTCGCCCGGACCATCGTCGTACGGCGAGCCGTAACCTTCCTCGTTTTTTCATCGCGACTAGCGTCGTCGGCTGGCGGTTTCCCTTATTCAGGGGTGTTACGAAGAGGGTACCGTCGTTCGAGGAACGCATACTCGGCCGACACGTTCGTCCGTTCGGCCCGGGAACGATCCGTTAAGCGGTGACGTCGCGTTACGCTACCGCATTCCCGTCCGGGAACACTTCATCGGTTAAGGTCGCCTAACATCCTGGAGAAGGCGCGCACAACCGTCGGATACATTCGGATCGCGTACTGAAACATCCGTTATTCGAACGGAGTACCCCCGCCGCCGGACCGGGGTGTCGGGACGGCCTTTCGGGCATCGAATTCCGGCATAACGCAAGTGGCGCTCCTAAGGTCTCCAATGGACGTCCGGTAGTGAGGTACGCGTTCCTCAGCGATCCTGGCGGGTATCGCGGCACGGAGGCCGCGTCTTCGGACATCCGTTACGGCCGGAATGCGAGAACGAAAGGCCGGCGTCGACCGTCCGCGGCAACGTCGAAGAGAAGCCTGCGAACACGAGCGGGTCCGTCGACCGTTGAACGGACCCTCCGTAGACGGCCGAGGAGTTTCGCATTCGGTACGTGCATACGCCAAGTGTATCCGGGAACTTAGACGGGTTTTTTCACTTTCATACCGAAAGGTTTGTCTTGCTTGCAAGTTACCTATCGCTATTTCTTTTTCTGAAAAGATATCTACTATGTTCAACATGAACAGTCGAAGCTTCGACGAACTTTCGCTCGACGAGCTACAAGCAGTGTTGAACGGTGTCAAAGCGTTAATTACTAAGAAAGCGGCGGAGATTTACCGCGACTCGACGCCAATGGAAGAAGAAGAAGAAGAATTCATGGAACCGACGAAGACAATAAAAAGAAAGATAGAAGAAGCAGCACCACGCAAGGAAGTCGAGACGACGAACAGGTTTGACCCTCTCGTCTCACAAGGTAAGGGAGAGGAGAGGGAAGAAGAAGAATTGGTAAGTACGGTCAACGTAACTAAAAAGCCGAAGCCAAACGGGGCTAAAAAGCCTAGCGGCAGCAATGCTGCAATTCATAAAAAGAATGCAATCGACTTCTGCGGTCCGACGGAGAAGAAGCCGAACAACGCCGGAGCAAGTACCAACGACATCGGAGGATCTGGAAACGACGCCGGACGGACGAATCGAGTGACGCCCATCTTCCTGAAAGACAAGGAGAAGTGGACCAAGGCCAGCCAACTAATACAACGAAACAGGATAGCAACTACCAAGAATAAGTTAGTGAGAAGCGGCATCCAGATCGACCCGGCCACGGAAGAAGATTACCGGAAGCTTATCAAACTGTTCGACGAAGAAAAATTCCAGTTCTTCACATACCAACTGAAGAGTGAGAGGAAATTAAAGGTGGTCCTTCGCGGGATCACGCAGGAAATAACCGAAAACGAAGTGATGGAGGACTTACAGACCCAAGGATACCCGGCGCTGAAGATAGTTAGGATGAACGGAAGAAATGGAAAGCCTGCCCCTCTGGTTTTAGTTGAAATTGAAAAGGACTACAAATCAATCTACAACCTGAAACACGTGTGTGGATTATCAACCAGAGTCGAACCGCTGAAGGCAAAAACGGGCATTATTCAATGCCACAAGTGCCAGCTGTTTGGACATGCACAGAAGAATTGCCACATAGAATTTAAATGCATGAAGTGCGGGCAAAACCACTCCACGCATGAATGCAAGAAACCACCAACAACCCCACCAAAGTGCGCCAACTGCAACGGGGAGCACTTATCTACCTACATAAAGTGCCCGAGCAACCCGAATAACCCAAACAAGCAGAAATTCCAGGAAGCCCCGCTCCCTAAGAACAATCCATGGACAAAGAAGCAAGAAACATCCAAAACGACCGGATCACCAGTACAGCAACCGGAACAGCAGCCCCAACAGAAGAAAACAGAAAATATCCACAACAACAAGGAAGACGAACTAGCCCTTATTCTCGGAAGAATGCTGGTCACCCTTAACAAAACCAACGCCAACACTGAGCAGAAACTGGAATTCATCCAACAGACAAAGGAAATCACCAAGCTTTTCAACACCAAGTAATGGCAGTACACCGCAGAATACTGGAAATCATGTACTGGAACGCCCAAAGCGTTAAAAACAAGAGGGATGAACTGACCGCCTTCGTCAATGAAAATGAAATCGACATCATACTGCTGGGGGAGACCTTTCTGAAACCCCACGACAACTTCCGGCTCCCGGGATACGCCGTCTACAGGAACGACCGCAAGGATGCCAGAGGAGGTGGAACAGCTGTCCTAATCAAGCACCACATCTCCCATGAGGTACTACCCGACCAACTCCACCAGAATATCGAATCCACGGGGATCAGGATCAACACCAGAAACGGGCCGCTAGCAGTCCACGCAGCCTACCTACCCTGCAACAAGACCATCGAGGAGGAAGAATTCGAAAAATTGTTCCCGCCCGGCTCCGCCACCATTCTGATGGGTGACCTCAACTCCAAGCACCCTGACTGGAACTCCAAAGTAGCCAACAGCAAGGGAGATGCCCTACGCAAGCTCGCACAGGACAAAGGCTTACTGGTTATCGGACCGGACGAGCCAACCCACATCCACGACGCCAACTCCACCACGGACGTACTGGACATTGCCATTGCCAACGACATCGCCACTCCTATTACCCTGCAAGTCATATCCGAACTACACTCTGACCACTTCCCAATCCTAGCCCAAATCGACTACAGTCCCGAACACAGCAACAGGGACGTGCTGTTCACCAACTGGGCCGAATTCAACCAAAACATTACTATAAGACCAATCAACATCAATGGTACCAGAGACATCGACGCAATGGTAAATCAGCTCCAAGAAGACATCGCCCTAGCCAAGGAAGCAGCCACCAAGAAGATCGCCCCCAACAGGAAGAAGAACACCCACCTACCCCCAGGAATCAGGACCAAGATCGCCGAGAAGAAAAAGCTAGCCAAAGAATACAGAAGAACACTCCACCCAGACGCCAAAACCAAGCTCAACGCCATCACCAACGAGATCAAGGAAGACCTAAGAACCCATTACAACGAAATATGGGAGGAGAAGCTGGAAAGCCTTACGGTCCAGGACAACTCCCTATGGAAAATGACCGCCGCCCTAACCCGACCAAGGACCAGGGCCAAAATGCCGCCACTGACGACTGGAAACACCACAGCCGTCTCCCAGCTGGACAAGGCCGAAGCCTTCGCCGACACCCTGGAAGACACCTTCGCCCCCAATCCAACCGACCACGCCCTGCAGGAACTCCACCGCCGAATCGAAGAAGAAGCCCAACAACCCCAACCTGAGGAAGAAGAAGAAGAAGAAGATGAAGAAGAAGACGAAGAAGAACCCACGGAAGCCACCGAAGAAGAAATCCGATCAATCATCGCTAAGCTAAAAAAGAGAAAAGCAAGTGGACACGACCAAACGTCCACTGAAGCTGTAAAGAACCTAGCTGAAGAAGGAATCCGAGCCATAACCAAGATAATAAACGCTATCTTGGAATCAAAGTGCTTCCCAAACACCTGGAAGGAAGCGCGGATCATAATGATACCCAAACCCGGGAAACCAAAGAACGCACTGACGTCCTACAGGCCAATCAGCCTCCTGCCCACTATCAGCAAGATCGCCGAAAGGGTCATCCTAACAAGACTCAAAGAAGAAATGGATCAACTGGACCTCATCCCACCGCACCAGCTAGGCTTCAGAGAGCAACACTCTACCAGCCAGCAACTGGTTAGACTCACCGAGCACATCACCGAAAAGATGAACATCTCCACCCCCACCGCCGCCGTATTCCTGGATATCGAGAAGGCATTCGACCGCGTCTGGCACGCTGGACTAATACACAAGTTGCGGAGAGCGAACATATCCAAACCACTCACCGCCCTCATCCAAAGCTACCTCTCCAACCGGAAATTTCACGTAAAAATCGAAGATGCAACCTCATCCACAAGAACAATTCGAGCCGGAGTACCACAAGGATCAGTACTCGGCCCCCACCTCTTCAACCTGTACATGGCCGACATACCCGCCCCGGCCCACTCCCAACTCGCCCAATTCGCCGACGACACAGCAATTTACATAAGTAACCGCAACAAGAAATACCTCACGACCCGACTACAAGAAGACATCGACACCATGAGTTCCTACTTCCGGACATGGCGCATCAGGATCAATCCGACCAAATCAGTAGCCGTGTTCTTCCAAAACACTAAGAAGCGAACCCAACCTGAACCAATCAGCATAGAAGACCACGTTATCCCCTGGAGCAAAGAAGCCAAGTACCTGGGTGTCACCCTGGACGACACCCTAACCTACAACACCCACGCCAACGAACTTAGAAGAAGAATAGGACAAGCAGCCGGAGAACTATACCCGCTACTCAACCGAAAAAGCAAACTGGACATCTCCAACAAGATGCGAATCGTCAAAACCATAATCATCCCTAAAGCAACCTATGGAGGGGAGATATGGCACCAAGTAAACTCAACCGCAAAAGAGCGAGCACAAGCCAAGATCAACGGCATAATCAGGAGGGCAGCTCAAGCCCCGAAATACCTCAGCACGCAAAGGCTATTCCAGGAGTTGAAGATCTACACCCTGGACGAACTCATAGCCAAGCGGTCATACAACACCTACCAGAAAATGATCACCCATGGAAACCCCGCCGTCAAGGACGCAATCCAACCAAGGGCACCAACAGCCAAGAGACAAGGCATCGCGCTTCTGAAACGCAAAGCTGAGGAGCACCCATACCTGCTCTCCAAGAAACAAAAGACCGCCCAAACAAGTCCCATGGACTCCCATCAACAAATGGACTGATCACGGTCCCACCACCATCGATCTAACCCAAAACAACACCAACGTATACACCCACAAACCAGAACAACAAGGATAAACAAGATGAAGAGGAAAAGGAGGAAACTTCGACCTCATAAAAAATTCACAGACTGATTCGAACGGGTTTTTTCTCTTTTTCATACCGAAAGGTTCTCTTGCTTGCAAGTTACCTATCGCTATTTCTTTTTCTGAAAAGATATTTACTATGTTCAACATGAATAGTCGAAGCTTCGACGAACTTTCGCGCGACGAGTTACAAGCAGTGTTGAACGGTGTCAAAGCGTTAATCACTAAGAAAGCTGCGGAGATTTACCGCGTCCCGACGCCAATGGAAGAAGAGGAAGAAGAATTCATGGAACCGACGAAGACAATAAAAAGAAAGATAGA
The DNA here is from genome assembly GCA_020654165.1 of Oryctes rhinoceros. Taxonomy (NCBI): domain Eukaryota; kingdom Metazoa; phylum Arthropoda; class Insecta; order Coleoptera; family Scarabaeidae; genus Oryctes; species Oryctes rhinoceros. The sequence goes on from JAIOKQ010000633.1 coordinate 71,211, forward strand.
AGAAGCAGCACCACGCAAGGAAGTCGAGACGACGAACAGGTTTGACCCTCTCGTCTCACAAGGTAAGGGAGAGGAGAGGGAAGAAGAAGAATTGGTAAGTACGGTCAACGTAACTAAAAAATCGAAGCCAAACGGGGCTAAAAGCCTAGCGGCAGCAATGCTGCAATTCATAAAAAGAACGCAATCGACTTCTGCGGTCCGACGGAGAAGAAGCCGAACAACGTCGGAGCAAGTACCAACGACATCGGAGGATCTGGAAACGACGCCGGACGGACGCATCGAGTGACGCCCATCTTCCTGAAAGACAAGGAGAAATGGACCAAGGCCAGCCAACTAATACAACGAAACAGGATAGCAACTACCAAGAATAAATTAGTGAGAAGCGGCATCCAAATCGACCCGGCCACGGAAGAAGACTACCGGAAGCTTATCAAACTGTTCGACGAAGAAAAATTCCAGTTCTTCACATACCAACTGAAGAGCGAGAGGAAATTAAAGGTGGTCCTTCGAGGGATCACGCAGGAAATAACCGAAAACGAAGTTATGGAGGACTTACAGACCCAAGGATACCCGGCGCTGAAGATAGTTAGGATGAACGGAAGAAATGGGAAGCCTGCCCCTCTGGTTTTAGTGGAAATTGAAAAGGACTACAAATCAATCTACAACCTGAAACACGTGTATGGATTATCAACCAGAGTCGAACCGCTGAAGGCAAAAACGGGCATTATTCAATGCCACAAGTGCCAGCTGTTTGGACATGCACAGAAGAATTGCCACATAGAATTTAAATGCATGAAGTGCGGGCAAAACCACTCCACGCATGAATGCAAGAAACCGCCAACAACCCCACCAAAGTGCGCCAACTGCAACGGGGAGCACTTATCTACCTACATAAAGTGCCCGAGCAACCCGAATAACCCAAACAAGCAGAAATTCCAGGAAGCCCCGCTCCCTAAGAACAATCCATGGACAAAGAAGCAAGAAACACCCAAAACGACCGGATCACCAGTACAGCAACCGGAACAGCAGCCCCAACAGAAGAAAACAGAAAATATCCACAACAACAAGGAAGACGAACTAGCCCTTATTCTCGGAAGAATGCTGGTCACCCTTAACAAAACCAACGCCAACACTGAGCAGAAACTGGAATTCATCCAACAGACAAAGGAAATCACCAAGCTTTTCAACACCAAGTAATGGCAGTACACCGCAGAATACTGGAAATCATGTACTGGAACGCCCAAAGCGTGAAAAACAAGAGGGATGAACTGACCGCCTTCGTCAATGAAAATGAAATCGACATCATACTGCTGGGGGAGACCTTTCTGAAACCCCACGACAACTTCCGGCTCCCGGGATACGCCGTCTACAGGAACGACCGCAAGGATGCTAGAGGAGGTGGAACAGCTGTCCTAATCAAGCACCACATCTCCCATGAGGTACTACCCGACCAACTCCACCAGAATATCGAATCCACGGGGATCAGGATCAACACCAGAAACGGGCCGCTAGCAGTCCACGCAGCCTACCTACCCTGCAACAAGACCATCGAGGAGGAAGAATTCGAAAAATTGTTCCCGCCCGGCTCCGCCACCATTCTGATGGGTGACCTCAACTCCAAGCACCCTGACTGGAACTCCAAAGTAGCCAACAGCAAAGGAGATGCCCTACGCAAGCTCGCACAGGACAAAGGCTTACTGGTTATCGGACCGGACGAGCCAACCCACATCCACGACGCCAACTCCACCACGGACGTACTGGACATTGCCATTGCCAACGACATCGCCACTCCTATTACCCTGCAAGTCATATCCGAACTACACTCTGACCACTTCCCAATCCTAGCCCAAATCGACTACAGTCCCGAACACAGCAACAGGGACGTGCTGTTCACCAACTGGGCCGAATTCAACCAAAACATTACTATAAGACCAATCAACATCAATGGTACCAGAGACATCGACGCAATGGTAAATCAGCTCCAAGAAGACATCGCCCTAGCCAAGGAAGCAGCCACCAAGAAGATCGCCCCCAACAGGAAGAAAAAAACCAACCTACCCCCAGGAATCAGGACCAAGATCGCCGAGAAGAAAAAGCTAGCCAAAGAATACAGAAGAACACTCCACCCGGACGCCAAAACCAAGCTCAACGCCATCACCAACGAGATCAAGGAAGACCTAAGAACCCATTACAACGAAATATGGGAGGAGAAGCTGGAAAGCCTTACTGTCCAGGACAACTCCCTATGGAAAATGACTGCCGCCCTAACCCGATCAAGGACCACCACTCCTTTACAACCTCTACATTCACGACCTCCCCCGCTCCCCTAACACTCATCTGGCCCTCTACGCCGACGATACCCTGGTGTACTCCACCTCCCGAGTCCCCTGGCTGGCCTCGAGAAGACTTCAGGTCGCCGCCGACGAACTAGATGACTGGTTCGACCGCTGGCACACCAAAGTCAATCCCGAGAAGAGCACAGCCGTCCTCTTCAGTAAGTCCTCCCGCCAACAGCCCCCGAACATCACCATGGAGAACGGAGTGATCCCATGGAGAAACACCGCCACTTATCTGGGAGTCATCCTAGATAGTCGGCTAACTTGGAGGCAACACATTCACGAACTCACCAACAGGCTCACAGGTGTCCTCGTCAACCTGTACCCGCTATTACACTCCAATAGCAAACTCTCCCTCCGGCTAAAAAGACTCCTTTACACGACCGCCATCAGGCCCAAATTCACCTACGCGGCCCCCATCTGGGGGCATGCGGTCGTCACCCACCTCAATAAGCTGCAAGTGCAGCAAAACAAATTCCTCCGTATCATGACCGGTGCCCCATGGTACGTCACCAACCGCGCCCTGCACAGAGATCTCGATCTCCCCACCGTCTACGAGCACATCAAAGAGCTGGCCGCAGCCTACTTTGAGAATGTCCCTTTTCATACCAACGCACTCATCTCCAACATCGACCTCCGGGTCAGACACGGCCCCCACAAGCGCCCCCACTCCCTCCTCGATCCCTGAGGCTACCACTTGCTTACCGGCGAACACCCACACTGATATCATCAGACCCTCCCACCCCCAACCTCGTCACACAAGCTGTGACAAACATCTGTCCCCAGGGCTAATCGCCCAAGGCAAGGTACGTGCAAACGGCCTGCCGCGCCACTTTCGCTCATTGATCCACTAACCGACGAAGGAGAAAAAGAACTATGTTCCTCTCCATACATCCCCGACCAAAGAAGAAGAAAGAAGAAGCTGACGGCGCCTCGTCGGTCATTCAGTCTCGAGCTCTCGAACAGTAGGCATCTACCCAGATCGTCTGCTGCTCACAAGTTTCAACTGAGTGTTTTTACCTACCACCGTTGTGTTAGTAGTTCTCCGGTCGTCTGGCTAGCCTTGACTGCCCCGTCAGCTGACGATTAGGGCATCACTGCCATACAGGCACCGGAAGCCACCGTTTCCACAGCGCTGGAAAAACAACTGCACTTCTCAGTGCAGCCCATCGACACACCACCGTCGAACCACCGCCCAGGAGCCCCAGGATCCACCGGAGTTCGCTGGGCCCCCGGCCCGCCAGGCCCCCCCATCGGCCAGAAATGGCCGCCAACCACAACAACGCCAACCGAAGGACCACGGACAGCGGAGACGAAAACCCGTTCTCGCTCATCGCCAGCAGCAGGGGCGCCGCCCCATCCGAGCCCCCGAGTGGGGCCCATCAAGGAAGCCCAACAGGCAAAACGCCTAAGAACAGGCCCTCGACCACCAAGGCGACCAAGAAGGGCGCCGCCGCCCCCGGGCCCCACTCTGGGGCCATCGAAGGAAGACAGCCCGGAGCGCAATCCGCCGCGCAAACGCAGCAGCAGTGCAGTGAAGTGCCGCGGACAAGTGCTCAGTGCGAACTCGGCCGTAAAACCAGAACGGCAACGAGGAAAGTCGGCGAACTTAGGAATGTCCCCGCCGCTTACGCGCTAACGGCGGAAGAAATCAAAGCCATCAAGGACGTAGCGGACAACCTCAGCAGCGACGAAGGCAGCATGGAGTACGAATCTCTGGCTGCCACCACAACCGACGGCACCTCGTCCGGACTGGACAGCGACACGATCAGCGACGACTCCTCCACCGAAAAGGAAGAGGAATTCCGGCTTGTCTCGCGCAAACGCGCGAAGAAACAGAAAGCGGGTCCCGCAGCCAAGCTAGCGCCCACTGGGGGCGCTGGCCGCAATACCGTCTGCGAACCCAGCAACACACCAGGCCCGTCCTCGCGGCAGGACGAAACGACTCCGGCAAACTCCACCGCCGGTCACCCGAAGACCCAGGGACGCGTCCCGCCGGTAATTCTCAGGGACAAGGCAAAATGGACGGCTCTGCGTGCCGACATCGCGAGCCACAACATAAAAATTACGAAGTCGGTCAGCACCAACATCGGAATCCGGATCCAACCAGCAACAGCGGCAGACTACCGCAGGCTCGTGGAAGTCACCAATCTACTAGGGGTATCATGGCACACATACCAACTAGTAGAAGAAAAGACCCTGAAGGTAGTCTTCCGGAACGTCCCGGAATACCTTACGCCGGAGGAAGTCAAGGAAGACCTGAGATTGCAGGGATACGAGGCAACGGCCGTGAAACGCCTTACAAAAGGACCGGCCAGGGAAGCAATCCCCCTCATCTACGCTCAGTTTGAAAAAACTGAGCACAACAAAACCGTCTACGGCGTTCGGGACATCTGCGGCCTCAGCATCACTGTCGAGGCCAAGAAGATCAACAAAACCAGACCGACGCAGTGCCACCGATGCCAGCTATACGGCCACGGACAGAGGAACTGCCACGCGGCCCCACGCTGCGTCAAATGCGCGGGGAACCACGCTGCATACGAGTGCACAAGACCAAAGGAGGAACCGCCCACCTGTGCGCTATGCGGAGGAGACCACCCGGCCAACGCGAAAAGGTGCCCGAACGCGCCCCAACCGAAGGCCGCGCCAACACCGACGCCCCATCCGAGGCAGCAGCCGCAACCACCAAGGCAGAGGCAGGCAAAACCGCCGAAGCCGAAAAGCCCCGCGCCCGACACGGAGTCGGAAACGGGCCACCATCATGGCGGGAGACCTGAACGCCAAAAGCCCCGTCTGGAACTCCCGCCTGACGAACACCAAAGGCAGGCAACTACTTCGGATCATGGACCAACTAGGACTGGTCGCGTCTGGCCCAACAGAACCCACGATCTACCCGGGAACAGGAAGGCCAGACGTCATCGACATCGCCGTGATGAAGAACGTGACGCTGATGCCTCAGCTCACCACGCTGAACGAACTATCCTCCGACCACAACCCGGTGCTCCTCCAGCTGGGCGAGTCTGGTACTCTCTGCGAGGAGCCCGCCCCCACGAGGAGGATAGTCTCATGGCCGGCGTTCACGAAACACCTAGCCGACCACCTCGCTCCCATCACGGCGATCAACACCACGGCGGAACTAGAGGGGGCCGCTCAGAAGTTCACGGACGACATCACCGGAAGCATCCGCTACGCAACCAACGAAGCCCCGTGCCCAAACACCGCACGCATCCCCCACACCATCAGGGAAACCATAAGGAGGAAAAATAGGTTGCGTAGAAGATGGCAAAGAACACTGGACCCCGCCGACAAGCGGGAGTACAACAGAGCGGCCCAGCAGGCGAAGGAGGAGTTGGACCAATTCCGGAACGCCAGATGGGATGAATTCCTGGAATCCATCGAGGAGGCCACCCCGGCCTTTTGGAGGACATCCAGGCTGCTCAGGAACCACCGCGTCCCCATGCCCCCCATCCACACACCAAGGGGTATGGCTTACACCATCGAGGACAAAGCGGAAGCTTTCGCGGAAGCACTAGAGCAGCAGTGTAGTCCAAACTACGAAAACGCTGACATAGAACACATCGAGCGCATCCACCGTAGTTTGCGACAAGTCCTAAACGACGACACGACCGACGAGGAGCCGATACGCACCACCACGCCCTCCGAGGTAAAGAATGTCCTCCAAAGGCTGAAGACACGCAAAGCCCCGGGGAACGATAGGATTCCAAACCAGGCCCTAAAGCTGCTCCCAAGGAAGGGACTCGCCGCCGCGACCAACATCTTTAACGCTATGCTCCGCCTAAAGCACTTCCCTAACCTCTGGAAATGCGCGGATGTCATAGTGTTAAAGAAGAAACCACTGCCGTCGATCTGGACAGAAGACTACAGACCCATCAGTCTGCTCCCGGCTCTGGGGAAGGTGGCTGAAAGACTACTCCTCAGCCGCCTAAAGGACATAGCCGAAGATCGGAACATGATCCCGGACACCCAGTTCGGGTTCAGAGAGCAGCACAACACCACGCTGCAAGTACTCAGACTGGTGGAGCACGTCAAAGCAGGCTTTCATCGCAAGGAATACACCGGCGCCGTCTTCCTAGACATCCGGAAAGCCTTCGATAAAGTCTGGCACGAGGGTCTTCTGTTCAAGATGCACCGCCTCGGAACACCACGAGGCCTGCTACTCCTCACTCGTTCGTTCCTCACGGACAGGACCTTCAGGGTCAAGCTGGAGAACCATCGGACCGAACCAAGGCCGACAACGGCGGGGGTTCCCCAAGGATCATCCCTATCCCCGCTGTTGTTCAACATCTACGCCGCAGACATCCCAACCACCCCGAACGTCAACCTGGCGATGTTCGCAGACGATGTCTGCATCTACACCCTGTCCAGATCCCCACGCCTCATCGAGGAACGACTCCAGCAGGGTCTGGATAACCTGGAGGAGTGGTACAACGAGTGGAGGATCGCCGTCAACGCCACCAAAAGCGCGGCAGTGCTGTTCGCGAGAACCGGCCACCGGAAGCGAAGACACGGTGCCCCCTCGGACCTTTACATCCAGGGAGGCACCGTACCATGGAAGAACCAGGCGAAGTATCTGGGCGTCACGCTGGATACCAGACTTAATTGGAAGGCCCACGTGAAAGCAGTCGTCGACCGGGCACGGGGGACGCTAACGTCACTATACCCGCTGGTGAACGGGAGGAGTAAACTTAGTCTTGCGGGCAAGATTAAGATTTACAAGTCCATATTCAGGCCAGCGCTCCTTTACGCCATCCCCTGTTGGCTCACCATCGCCGAGACCCACTTCAAGACCATCCAGACCTTCCAGAACAGGATGCTCCGCATGGCCTGCGGCGCACCCTGGTTCGTCAGGAACACGACCATACATCGCGACGCCCAGGTGGAAACCATCAAGGACTTCGCCATCAAGACGTCGGCTAAGCTGTACGAGAGGGCACAGGACCACCCCAACCCGATCGTCCGCGAAGCCATAAACTACGATCCGGAACTCCCGTGGGATAGCCTGAGACCCAGGACCGCGCTACAACGCCTCCGCGCACATCCATAGTGCGCCACCCCATCACCACGAGGTGGGAACCACATCGGGAAAGAAGCTGACCTAGGCAACGTCCCGAAGTCAGCATCACGGAAGACGGAGGAGGTAAAGGATAGTTCCTGGTACTCCGCTACCCATAGAGATCAGGGATCAGGGCTGACGGCGCCTTGAGCTAGCTCTCAAGCCAACAGGACGTGTTGTTCAGTTAGTCTGATAGTGTGCAAGATTTTTTCTCACCGCCAAGCGTCGCCACCTGGTTAGATGTACGGTAGTTGTTACTACCCAGCTGTTAGTGAGTCATACTTTTATATTTTATTTTATTTCATCCTTATTTTCTCTTATTTCTAGTTTTATTCATTCATTTTATTTTCATTTTATTTTTGTTCTAACTCTATTATCATTTACTTCCACTTTAATTCACTTTTTTTTTTTTGTTTTTTTTTTTTCTCTCTCTCTGTTCCCTGCACAGCAGTTAGGATCTTCGGCAGCTACCTTCCAGCTGTCGAGTCGTCCATCCAAGGATGGACAGTTCTCAAGGTGGGACGGTGCCCCCGCTCCCACCTACCTCCCGCCCTCCCCCTAAAGGGAAAAAGCTCCGTAAAAGGAGCTCAACTGCTGCCGCAGTCAAACCCCCGCCCACCGCGGCTGACATCACCCTGTGTCAGTCGCTCAATTCGCTTATGCAAGCGATTGAGAACCGTCCCATGGAAGAGGACATGTCTGACTCTTCCACCATCTCCTCCGACTCGGACCACTCCATCCAGTCGGCCTCCTCCTCGACATCCTCCATCAGAAGTGTCGTCTCCCCTTCCGACGACTTTTCAGTTCCCCGCAAGGTAGCCAAGCTTACGGCGGCTATCAAAGAAGCCAAACAAGTCCCTACCCAGAACCGTTACACCATCTTGGACAACCCCCAGTCCAAGACACCCACCCCCGATCAGAGGACCCCACAAACATCCGCCGCCAAGCCCAAGCGCTGCCCACCCATCACCATCCAAAATAAAGATAGGTGGACGGCAATAACAGTCCTGTTCCGCAACCGGAACATCGCCTTCACGAAAGCCAGGAATACCGCGGACGGTATCAGGGTCGAACCTGCTTCCCCTGACGACTACCGCAAAATGAAGTCACTTCTCGACTCCGAGAAGTTACAATACTTCACATACCGTCTCCCGGAGGAAAAACCTCTAAGGGTCGTCCTTAGAGGTTTTTCGATGATACCGATATCTCCACTGAGGAGATCGCCGCCGACCTTGCCGCCAAGGGATTCCCCAACGCGTCCGTCCATCGGATGCTAAAATCCCGTGGCAAAGCCCCCATGCCTCTGGTCGTTGTCCAGGTCGACAAGACCGAAGAAGCCAAGAAGCTTTTCCAAATCACCAAGCTTCTAGACCTCGAAGTCAAGGCAGAATCCCCGCGGAAAAGCACCGTGGCGACACAGTGCTTCCGCTGCCAACGTTTCGGCCACACGCAGCGCGAATGTAAAATGGCCCATCGCTGCGTCAAGTGCGGTGCCGATCACGCTTCGGCCACTTGCACCAAAAACGCCAGCACCCCCGCCACATGCTGCAACTGCGGTGGCCCTCATCCCGCCAGCTACAGGGGTTGCCCCAATACCCCTGTCATCCAGCGCGCCCCTCAACCCCCCAAAAGGGCCGAGCAAGCCCCACCAAGGCAAGCTCCTCCCGCCACCCCTAAAGTGGCCCCCAACGCGTGGCCCTCCCTCCCCCAACGTAAACCCACGGTCCCCAACAGGACCAGCGCACCCGCCAGCGTCCCCTCTCCCCTACCCTCCAGCAGCAAACCTTCACCCCCGGCTGCTGCTGCCCCCCGCTCCCTCCCGGCCCCTAGCAAGCCTGCCGCCCCCCGTCCCAAAAAACCTTCTCCAGGCGCGAACAAGCCCAAGCGCCCGTCCGTTCCCTCCGCTGGGAACTTCTTCTCCCCGGATCACGTGGCTGGTCTCCTAGCCCTCGTGTTCCGGATTGGCTCGGCACTCTCAAACGCCAGAACCAACGAGGACATAGTGCAGATCGTCCTCGGCTTCACGCCGGAGATTTGTCAACTGTTCAACGTTGTCCATGGCTAGACGACCGAGGCAACTGAACTCCCTCCGGGTGTGCGCGTGGAATGCAAATTCCCTCGCCCCCAAAATCCTCGGCCTAGTCGAGTTCACCAGGCGACTCAACATCGACGTGCTGTTGATCTCTGAGACCCATCTCAGGGCTGCAGACACGGTCAAGATCCCCGGATTCGCGCTCCACCGCTCCGACCGCATCCACGGCCGTGGCGGAGGGGTAGCGGTATTCGTCAAGAGCACCATCGCTCACCATCTCTGCCCTTCTCCAAACCTGGTCGGGCTCGAACTCTGCAGTGTGATCCTCTCCACAGCGCAAGGTCCCCTAAGGCTCATCTCCGCCTATAAACCTCCCCAAGCGCAAATCACTGCAGGGATGCTAGATGCCATCTTTGCCGAGGATACCCCCACAATCCTGGCCGGCGATCTTAACGCCAAACACCCTTCTTGGAACTCTAGGATCACCACCCGCGCAGGTCGCACCCTCTTCGATTTAGCTTCCCAACGGGACATCATCATCGATGGGCCCGTTGAACCCACTCATTACGGCACCATAGGACGCCCCGATGTCATCGACATCATGATCGCCAAGAATATCAGGGCGGATCATTCCATCACATCTCTGCACGAACTCGACTCGGATCACAACCCGATCCTAATCGAGCTCGGGAATCCCACCCCGGCGGACGAACCCTCCTTCGCTACCGTCATGTCCTGGCCGGCCTTCACGGCTCACCTACATGACAACCTCGGAAGGATACCTCGCATCGAAGACGTCCCCCAGCTCAGTGAAGAGGTCCAGGGCTTCACTGAACTAGTCCTCCGATCCCTCAACTTCGCAGGAAACCCCGTTAGAAGGAAGCCCAAATCCGCCTCCCTACCCCCTGACCTTCTAGCGCTCATCAGGGAAAAGAACAGGGCCCGTCGCCAGTACGCCCGTTCCTTCGATCCTGCGGATAGAATCCTGGCAAACCGACTTTCGGTTGAAGTCCGCTACGCCCTCCGCCGTCATCGCAATCTCTCCTGGCAGGAGAACCTTGCCCAACTCGACGAGAACCCCAAGCTTTGGCAGGTCAAAAAAGCCCTCGACAGAAGGCACGTCCCAACAGTCCCTCCCATCCACGGACTAAACGGCGTCGTCTATTCTGACGAAGACAAGGCCGAGGCCTTCGCCGATCATCTGGAGCGGGTTTTCACCCCGCATCTGGAGGGCGGAGACCTCGAACTGGACTCCCTCGCCGACAGACAATCGCCGACAGCTGTCGGGTCCCGTCCCGGGCAACATTCTCCCCGTCTCTCCCAGCGAGCTGAAAAGCGTCCTGAAATCCCTAAAGCCCAAGAAAGCCCCAGGCCTTGACAACATTTCGTACGCAGCCATGAAGGCCCTCCCCAGAAAAGGCGTTATGTCCCTACTAAACATCTACAACGCCTGCCTCAGGCTGCGTCACTTTCCTGATCTGTGGAAAACCGCGCTCATCACCATGATCAGGAAACGTTCCCTAGACGCCCAGTTCCCCCAAAATTATCGCCCCATAAGTCTCCTCCCAGTCATGGGGAAGATCCTAGAAAGGCTCATCCAAACTCGGCTTCGCGGCGAGATCGAAGATCTAGGCGCCATCCAACCGGAGCAGTTTGGATTTCGTCACGGCCACTCTACCACCCACCAACTCCACAGGCTCGTAGACCATATCACCGATGGCTTCAATAAAAAACACACCACGGCAGCCCTCTTCCTCGACATCGCAAAGGCTTTCGACCGAGTCTGGCATAATGGGCTTGTTTACAAGCTCATTCAGCTCAACATCTCCCCCCCTCTCGTCAAGCTCATACAATCCTTCCTCCAAAACGAATCACGCCACCATACTAGCAGGAGACCTCGATACCAAACATATTAACTGCAATTCGAAAACTAATAATCGCAAGGAAATAAACCTGAAGAAAAAAGTAGCGGAATCACGAAACTGTAGATGCCGCCACGGAGAGCACACATATATACACACAACAACCGGATCTTCAGACGTCCTGGATGTGGTCGTCCTAAAAAACATCTCCGTTCCCTACCACCTAGATTGATTGCTTAAACGAAGAAACCGCTGAACTGTGGGGGTTGACGAATCTCCTAAGAACCAAAAAAACACAAGATGCCGTTCATTCATAGATCATGTCACCAATAACGAGGAAAAAGCTGAAGAATTGGCAAACTATTTTGAATCCACATTCAGGCCGAACCCACCAATCAGTCCGGATCATACAAGCCTGCAATGATTTCCGCGATACTACAGAGACTATATCCTTGACATTATCAAAAACATCAAGCACCTGGCTTGGATGGCATAACAAACACAGCCATCAAACACATCATTCCCGATCGCATAGATGCCCTAAAGAATATCATAAACGCCGTACTACTACATCAGCTTTACCCAAAACCTTAGAAGCACTCATCCATAATTTTGATACACAAACCCGAAAAATCCGTCAATAAAACAGAAGGCTATCGCCCAATCAGTTTCCTGCCAGGACTTAGCAAAACGCTTGAACGGATAATTCAAAAACGACTACCTGCCTAGGTAGAAGGTAAGCAAATCATTCCTGGATTCCAATTTAGATTTCGCCAGGAACACTCCACAACCCAGCAACTAATCAGGATAACCCGGTTTATCACAAACCACAAGGACAGATCTACCCCGACTGCGGCCGTCATGCTGGACATCGAGAAGACCTTTGACAGAGTTTGGCATGAGGGACTCATACATAAATGAGACTATACCGGATACCAAGTACCTGGGAGTCACCATAGATAAACACCTTACATAGACCACGCAAGTAAGAGTTAAAAAGGAAAATTGAGAACGCTCTGCCCACTTATAAACGCAAAAAGCACTCACAATCAGCAACAGACTCGGATTACTGAAGACCTTCCTTATCCCAATACAGTCATCTATACCGGCGAGATATAGCAACAAGCCTCTGAAAGGCAAAAAAAAAAAACAAATCCAAGCCAAACTCAACAATACCACTAGAATCGTTGGAATGTTGGAGTCCCAAGATACGTAACCAACCAGACACTGCTGCAGGAATTGCAAATGGACAACCTAGACGTCATAATATACTAATATCGGACTCGAGTCTGGAAAGCCTAACAGAGCTTGGTAAAAAGATAACAAAAATTAACACCATGGAGGATATAAAGAGGCATTTCGATGTTCCGCCTCACCCAGCAGAGGAGAATGTCGCGGTTGACCTCACTTTCCTTTCGCATACAATCTTCCCCGGCGAAAATATAGAGAATACAAACACCCTTGAAAATACTGAGAAAGGTGAGTGAAAAACTGTCAAAACTACACTATTGAATCGCGGTTCCCCCAATCCCGTGATCCCAAAATCCCCGCCAAAAGAGGCGGTTAGCTATCGTCCCAGCGGGAGTAACCCGCAAGTTAGAGTACTCTTTTAACGTTGACTGGTAAACAGGTACGGTATATTAGTGGGCCACTTGGACATGGATACGGATCAGCCAGTAGTAGCTGTACAAAACAACAGGCAGAAGAGAGATATGCCGCCAACATCTACATCAGCTACCCCTACTAAGCAACAAAATTATTTGCTTCGTGATCAGAGTTACCAATTTCAATCAGGAATTGAGGACACATTTAGATGCTATCACTCCAGAGTATTATCAACAATTTACGGGGGATAAGAAGGGCCGGGAGAAAACCTTTGTGTTCATTATCAAAGGGCTGCATGACGATGTAACTGCTGCAGAGATCAAAGACGAGCTCACCAACGGAACAAAATCCCATTTTCATGATAACCGTTCCCAAAGGAACTGCTATCAACGATTTGAATACCAAGGCAAGGTACCTCCAGCGTACCATGGTATACTACGAGCCGCACATTTCCTAAAAGGAAATTATTCAATGCAAAAAATGCCAGGAGTGGGGCCACGCAACAACTAACTACTATCTAAAGGTTGTAAGATGTGTCAAATGCGCAAAAAGCCATCGGTTATATGAATATGAAAAGCCCAGAGCTCCCAGGCAGCTATTTTGCAACTGTGGGGGTGGGCACCCAGCTTCGAGTACCTCGTGCGAGGTGTACACTCAGGCACTCGAGGCGAGAAACAAAAGAAAAGTGCAAACACAGATTTCTGGCGAAGCCGATCGGAAAGTATACCTCGGCGCCGTTATCGAAGATGAACGCACCTACGTGGAAAGCTCGCGACGAAAGCTCGATATACCAGAAATCCTCGACGCCGCCGTCACACTATTTTTAAACGGGGACGCCGCGCGATGGAACGAGGCGCGCCGTGGAACTTTCATCTCCTTCAGGGATTTCGAAGAGCGGTTCCTCATGGAGTTCCAGGAGACGCCTGGCACTCAAAATGGCCGACTACAACCGCCCGGCAGTTGCCGGACGAAACCCCTATGGCGTTTCGGTACAAGAAGGATTGGCCGAAGCACGAGCTGGCGGCGCACCTTATCGACCAGCTGAGTCGCGAGTACCGGATGCATCTGGCCCACACCCAGCCAACCAGTATTATCGACGTCTTGCACGAGTGCAAGAGGTGGATGCTTATCCTGAGGGAGCATTGCAGCCCTGAAAGCCCGACGAAGGCGAAGCGAGCACCGACCGCACCGAGAAACGAACCACCACCGCCGCGGAACGACCGGATATCTGAGGTGCCACCTCTGCGGACCAACTCCGCCCTCGATAAACACTCTTCCTTGCCACGACATTGGTTTTGCCCGAAGCGGCACTACAACCGGGACTGCCCGCGGCAGCCGGAATGGTTTCGGGAGCGGCATCCAAGGTGGGGACGCCGACGGGGCCGCTCGACCGCACCAAGGGTCGGGGCGGCCCAACTCGCGCAGATAAGCGCCGCGCCAATCTCTAAAATCGACGTGCACGTGAGCGGCCGGATCGTACAGGCCGTCGTCGACACGACCGCCAGCCACAACTTTTGCCGGCCGCAACATGTTACCAAACCGCGACAGATCGAGCAGTGGGAATTCCACTTGGCAGGGGCGACACAGACACTGACCCTCGACCGGGAGGGACGAGTGCAGGGCACAGCTCGGGGCGTCGATATCGACTGCCAGGTACTTGTTTCGCCGGGATTACGGGAGGACTTCATCCTAGAGTATGCCTGGCTCGCGGAGAATGACGCGGTACTCGACGCGAAAAGGGGATGCCTCTATGTCGGTAAGGAGCGTTGGCATGTGCTCCACTTTTCCCAGCCGTATCGTCCCCGCTCAGAACCCCAGGAAATGGACAGACCGACTTTTCCCTTGGAACATCTAGGCACGACCACCCGCCGCGAAATCGAGCGAATACTCCGCGATTTCGCCGCATTCTTCAGGACCGGCAATGTGCGCCCGACGGCCACTACCGAGTACGTAATACGGCTGCGGGACAACGCGCCGGTACATCGACCGCCGTACAGGTACTCTCCGGACAAGGAACGGATAATCGCCGCCGAGATCGAGAAGATGCTCGCGGCGGCCGTTATTCGCCCCAGCTATAGCGAATACAATTCGCCAATCGTTATTGTAGCGAAAAAGGACGGAAAACCGCGGTTTTGCGTCGACTACCGCGCCCTGAACGCAAAAACCGAAGATGAAGTGAGCCGGTTACCGCCGATCCAGGAGACGTTGCGACCTCGGCGGTGCGACAGTTTTCAGCACCCTGGACTTAAAGAGCGGATACTGGCAGGTCGGGATGGCCGAAGCCAGCAAGCACCTGACTGCATTTTCTACGCCGGAGGGAGCGGCGTACGAATTTAATGTCAGGCCGTTCGGCCTGAAGAATGCGCCCACCACCTTTCAGATGGCGCAGGAGGTGCTTGTGGGGTATCTGCGGACGTTCGCGATGGTGTACCTCGACGACATCATCGTATACTCGACAGACGAGGAAACACATGCCCGACACCTTGCCCTCATCTTCGAACAGTTATCGCAGCACGGATTGAAGCTCAATCCGGAAAAATGCGTGCTTGCGACCCGTTCCACCGACTATCTCGGGCACCAAGTTACTACCGAGGAAAACCACCCGCAGGAAGGGCACGTCACCGCCGTCCAGACTGCCGTCACGCCCAAGACGCGGAAGCAATTACGGCAGTTCCTCGGGATCATCAATCGGCTGCGAGACTACATTCCCAAGTGTTCAACCGTAATCGCGCTCCTAACCGACGTACTAACAACCAAGAAACTGTATTGCTGGACTCCGGAAGCGGGCGTCACGTTCCTGAAGATTAAGGACGCGGCCGCCAAACCTTTGCTTCTCCACCGGCTCGACTTCGAGCACCCTTTCGTCCTGCAGACGGACGCGAGTCAGCAGGGAGCAGCGGCGATCCTTTACCAAACCATCAGCGGACAACGTCGAATCGTTAGCTGCGCTAGTATGCGGTTCAACAAAATCGAAAGGGCATACCATATCAATGAGCAGGAATGCCTCGCTGTGATATGGGCGGTGAAACGATACCGGGCGTACCTAGAAGACAGACCTTTCGTCCTCAGGACCGACAGTAAGGCGCTCACTTGGCTAACGGCGGTGAAGGATACCCGGTCGAAACTGCTGTGATGAGCACTGCTCTTACAAGAGTACAGTTACACAGTAGAACACGTCCCCGGAAAGGAAAACGAGCTGCCCGACCTCCTACCCCAACATATGATACAAGCCGACGAGCCCCTCGTGGAGATCGTGCAAAACGCGCAGCAGGAAGACGAGGAAACGGCAGAGCTAGGCCGCCAACTTGCCGAAGCCGCGTCCGAGAACGCGATCCGGGACGAATATACGAACGTAGACGGCTAGCTGCGCCGATGATAGGTATTTGCTGGTGGTTCTACAGAGCGTGCGAGAAAGGGTGATCTACCAGTACCATGACCACCCTACCGCAGGACACCCCGGCGCCGAAGAAACAATTCGAACCATTCAGCGACGGTTCCATTGGCCTGGTTCCCGGACGGACGCCGAAGCGTACGTCCGGAGCTGCGCGCTGTGTAACGCCTACAAGCGCGGTCCGCTCCAGAACAAGGCGACCGCACCAGCCTTACCTTGCGACCCCTTACGACCGCACCAGCCGGTGAGACCGTTCGAAGTCGTCTCGGTAGACATCATCGGACCACTCCCCGTATCCCGCAAAAAAAACCGATACGCGCTCACCCTCGTTGACCTCCATACCCGTTGGACGGAAGCCGCCGCCATCACGAGCGTGAACACCGCCACTGCCGTCGCGTTCTTAGAACAAGTATTCCACCGCTACGGTTATCCCAGAGCGATATTAACAGACAACGGATGCCAATTCACCTCGGTTGCCTGGGATGCCGCCATTCGCCGATGGGAAACCAAGCATCGGACCTTACCTCCGTGTACCACCCTCGTGCCAACCCGGTAGAACGACGAAACCAAGAGGTAAAGAAAGGAATCCGCCTACAGCTAGAGGGACGCCATCCCGATCTTTGGGATGATAAGTTAGACTTGGTCCTGTTCGCCCTACGTTGCCGGAAGAACGCCGCCACCGAACTCACCCCGGTCCAAGCACTTTTCGGCGTAGAGCTCCGCCGCCCCGGAGAATGGAGAGACCCGTTACCGGAGGATCAGTTGGATCCGGAAGAGCGCCGCGAGAAAGTGCACGCAAACGAGCAGCGATACCACCAGCGGCGATATTTCGACGAAGATGGCGTTATACCCGTTACACGTACGAACAGCGACTTTAGACCCCAGGAGCCAGCGAAACCCCACAAATTCGTCGACTGTACGAGGGTGCATTACAGTACCTTGCGCCGTTGTCACCGTCCTGTCAGAGAGAAAGACCGTAGGGAATTTAATAAAGACCTCCAACCACTTCCTACATTCTTTTACTACCCTGCGCCGCACCTCGTACGGGGCGTGAAGTGATCGTCGATCCGTGCTTCACCACGTTTTGTTTTTCGTTTTCAAAACGCCGACGGTAATAAGTGTATAGTTCAGCTTTCGGTAGGTGTCGACTGAGTAGACCTTACACAGACAGGTGATACACGAACGGCGGGGTCGCAAAAAGAAAGACGCATGAGTAGCGTTAAAAAATTAACTAAAGGAAAAGGCAGATACGATCAATGCTCGTCTGATTCAGACTTGAGTATGGACACTTTACCAGTACTAGCCGGGAAAATGAGCAAGTTGGTTAAGGAAGATGCGAAGAAAAGGTTCGAAGCTACAGTGGCAGAAGAAACACCGAGCTTCCAAGTAGTGAACAGAAAAAGTGGCCGTAAGGACCAGGATGGGCTACTCGAGTACTTCAATGTAGAAGTACAAAATAGATTACGGCATACTAGCCGAGGAAAACGTGGTTTGCCAAGATACAGAGATGGGCCCAGCAGTAGTGAAGGCGGATCCGCGGCAGCCGCAACAAGAAGAGCCGCCTGCGAAGAAGCAAAAATCGCCGCCGATCTGTTTTCCCGCTAGAATCGGGAAACATTACCAAGAGTTCCGAGCCTGCCTGAATGTTATATCAAATAAATATTACCAACAATTCACTGGTAATACAACAGCCAAAGTATACTTTGAATGTATCAGCGATTACAAGAAACTTATCGCCGAATACCAGGGAAGCTCCCTTTATACGTGTACCCCGCTCGAAGCGCACGTATGCCTACCTAATAAAAGGGCTCCATGAAGAGGTGACGTCGGAAGATTTAAAGGCAGAACTGACAGAATTGGAGATTAGAGTGTAGAGAGAGTTCAAAAACACACGAACGCCCATATTTATGATAACGGTACCAAAAGGCACTCAGCTAAAGGACATACAAAACAATGCGAAATATCTGCAACGGTCGCGGGTCTACTACGAGCTGCACGTGAACAAAAAAACTGGTAACGCAGTGTAAGAAGTGCCAGGAATGGGGGCATGCGACAAGCAATTGTTTTCTAAACCTATCGCGGTGCGTCAGATGTGCACAATCACATGCATCATACGATTGCCCACAAAAATCGAAAGAGTACCCGGTCAAATGCTGTAATTGCGGCGGACAACATCCGGCGTCAAACACAAAGTGTGAGGCGTACGCGAAGGCGGTAGAGCAAGAAAAAAAAAACAAGGCAGAAGAAAACCAGCGGAAACCGGATAGAATAACAAATACGTGCCGGCCCTAATGCCCAAACAAAATGCTTGGCATAAGGACAAGGACTTCTCGCGGTTACCACGCACCCAATCAGGGAAGGGGGCCGAGCCAAGAGCGAGAGAGGTGGAGCCACCGAGGAGAGCTGATGCCAGCCAGCCAATCCCGGCCCCCAGAACGAGACACCAATCGCGAAGGAGCGAATCGATGAGGAGGGGCAGCCAGGCAGCGATGGCGAACCAAGATGGCGACCGCGGGGAAATAGGTAATCGCGGGGAGTCGCGATTCCACACCCCGCGAGTTTAATACCACCTACGATGATTAAGATTGTACTATGGAACTGCAACGGTATCTCCGACAAATTGGCGGAGATAACAGAGTATGTCAAAATAGAAAAGTGCAACTATTGCTGCTAAACGAAACTCGCTTATCGCCGGCGTACCAAATCAAAATACCTGGTTACCGCATCGAGGAGAAGCGAGGGGCGAACGGACATGGCAAGGTAGCAATGACTATCCGTGTATGCTGGGGAAGATCCAGCGTACACTGGATCCAGGAAGATCATCGTCCAGGTCAGGTATGTGATAAACGGTATCCTAAAGCTGCAACATTTCCCTGTGTATTGGAAAGGAGCCGTTGTGATTCCGGTAGCCAAGCCCCAGAAGGAACCAACATGCTTGGCAAGTTATCGGCCCATTTCACTACTCCCAACCATGTCTAACATGACCAAGGTGCTCCGAGAACTAATTCGCCAAGAACTGGAGAAGCGGGACGTCATCCCGAAGCATCAGTTCAGTTTCCGGAAGCTCCATAGCCCTAGTCATCAAGCGGCGAGGCTGGTGACGAACATCACGGAGGGGTATATAACTCCAAAAAGCACACTGCAATGGTACTCTTCGACATGGAGAAGGCGTTTGACAGGGTCTGGCACGCAGGTTTGCTGGCCAAGCTTGTTCGATGTGGATTTCCGCCGCCGCTTACCCGTATCATCGAAAGCTATCTGACCGGTCGCACCTTCGTGGTGCAGGTTAGAAATTCCAGATCAACCAGCAAACCTGTTCCCGCAGGGGTACCGCAAGGGTCAGTGATAGGACCGGTCTTATACAATATGTATACACACGATTTGCCGAATTTTCCCAACAACGATATAGCGCAATACGTCGATGATGCGATATACCGCGATATATGCTGAATCACATCACCCCTTTGCAGCCGTCCAAAATGTCCAAAGTCATCTCCATATTTTGCAAAGGTACTTGGCGCGATGGAAGCTCACCGCAATGCCCGCTAAGTCATCGTTCATCGTCTTCACCCGCAGGGTGCACCCCCTTGCGGGTACCTATTCCCCCCGGACTAGACGGCCCGGCTATTCCATTAGCAAATCCCATCCGGTATCTTGGCATACTACTGGATCGCGGCCTACGGTTTGCACCCCACATAGAGACCAACGTCCGCAAGGTAGCTGCGCTAATCAAAGCGCTATACCCCATACTTGTTAGCCGCAACGCTTTCCGGCTTAACAAAATTCTTCTACACAAGACTTCCTCGGCCGGTCCTTATACATGGTGCGCCCATACTGCACCATGTTGCCAGATCGCATGGAAGTCGCTGGAGTTCTCCCTGTGATGGGACACGTATAGCGAAACGGTTCTACGATGGAACGGAGGGTCACCCCAACCCTCTAGTCCGGAAGATCACCCGAGTAAGGAGAAGGACGACTAAGCATCTCTTCCCGTACCAGCGACTGGAGATCTACATCCGAAAGCCCTAGAAGTCCTAGACGACACAACGACAACGACTCCTTTGGAAGCACCCCATTACACATATTATTGTTGCAAATATATGCATCTGAAATAAAGAATTGTTGAAGAAGAAGTTCTCGTCCGACCACTGAAGCCAAGCACGGTCGGGCGCGGTTAGTACTTGGATGGGTGACCGTTTAGGAACACCGCATGCCGTTGCCTCTTTTTGCCATGCCATGCCAGTATGCCAGTTCTCGTCCGATCTCCGCGGTGAAAGGACACATTTTTTATGTCTCGTGCGATAATAGTCTTTATTGTGTTGCGCATACGGGTTATTTCGTATGTGTAAGTGTAACAATAGATTTAGAACAAGAGTTTCACATATGGTAATTAGTGGATGTGGCCATAAATCATATTGGTTGTGCGCGAAGTGCAGAGTTCAGTGTTCAGTACGTGTGGATTGAGTGGGTTTTACACAGACAGGTGATACACGGACAGGGGGTCTAATGACTCGCTTGAAGGCGGTCAGTAGGAGAAGGGTTACGCGTATCAAACACTCGGACAATGACTTGGACTCGAGTTTGGAAAGCTTGACAGATCTTAGCAAAAAGGTAACTGAAAAAGTAACTAAAATTTATACTATGGAGGATGCGGAGAGGCATTTTGATGCCCCACCCCATCCGGTAGAGCATATTGACGCGGTTGAAATTCAGGGAATACAAAAACCCCGGAAAAAGGTGAGAAAGGTGAGTGGAAAACAGTTAAAGTTACATTACCAAAACGAGGTTCGCGAAATCCCGTGATTCCAAAATCCCCAACTAGAGAGGTGGTAAGCAATGGAGGTGGTAGCTGGGCTCTATCCAGCTACTGCGCATGGTGACAGAATATCACCTTATCCACATTATGCTACTGTTTTAAATCTTATCGGTATTCAATTTTCGGTTAAAATTAAAGATTTACCAAAAATAGAAAAACTAAATAATCTAAGTATAAACCTATATGGACTAACAGAAAATACAAGTACAAAATTATCTGAAGTGGTGGGACCACTTTATTTCATCAAATTAAAGAAAGAAACTCGTATTAATTTACTGTATTTAGAACAGAATCTAAGATCACACTTTGTTTTAATTAAAAATTTATCAAGATTAGTCTCTAGCAGATGTCTACTCATGGTCATCAAATTTATCTATGTGAGGGTTGTTTATTTAAGTTTTCATCTCAACAAGCCTTAGAGAGACATGCAACAGAAGATTGGAATAAAATATGTAGAATTCTACCCTCGACCGAATTAAAAATGGATAAAAGAGGTAACATGTATCCGTCGAACATTTTAAAATTCGATAACTATGAAAGAAAATTAACTGTTCCTTTCGTGATTTATGCTGATTTTGAATGTCTTTTACAACCCATACCAAACTGCGAGCCTAGTTCAGAATCTTCTTTTTTCCGTCACTGCACATATGCATGTACCATATAGTTTTGCATATAAAGTTGTTTGTTCATTCGATCAAAGTCTCAATAAATATGTAAGTTATTCCGGTTTAAATTGTACTAAGGTCTTTATATCGCGTTTAGTAGAAGATGCAGAGTGGATGTATCATAATTACCTAAACTTGTGAAGCCATTAAATCCTCTAAGTATGGAGGAACAGAAACTCTTTAATAATGCAGAAGTTTGTCATATTTGTGAATTAGTTTGATGAAAAAAATACAAAAATGTTAGATCATTGTCATTTAACAGGTCAGTTCGGAGGAGCAAGTTATTCCAATTGTAATTTAAATTATAAAGTCCAAAACTTTTTACCAATATTTTTCCATAATTTAAGCGGATACTATTTACATTTATTTGTTAAAGAATTGTCATGTGATAATGAGAATATTGATATTATACCATTTAATAAAGAAAAATATATTGCGTTAACCAAACACGTTTTAGTAGATAAATTTGTTGACTCAGAAAGTAAACGAGAGAAGTCTGTCTATCTAAAATTAAGATTTCTTGATAGTCACAGATTTATATCGTGCTCCCTCGATAAATTAGCAACCAACCTAGCTGCCGAAAATTTTGTACATACTAGAGAACATTTTCAAGATGATGATCAATTCAAACGTATTTGTAAGAAAGGCGTTTTTCCATATCATATCGCAAGAATAATTTTTCGATTCATTAACAAATACCCTCCTCAGTAATGCAGATTATCTTCATGCACAGAGCGCGTGGAAAACATTTGCTTGCAAAACTCTGATGGACTATTCAAATTTATATTTAGAAACACATGTTTTGTTGTTGACCGATATCTTTGAAAATTTTCGCAAAGTTTGCATGAAAAAATAAGTTGGATCCAGCTCACTATTATACTAGTCCAGGTCTGACTTGGGACGCTATGTTGAAATATACAAAAATAAAATCGAGTTAATAACTGATATTGATATGCACCATTTTATTAAGAAAAATATTAGAGGATGAATTAGTCAGTGTTCACTCCGTTACGCTCAAGCAAATAACAAATATATGCAAAATTATAATGTAAACAAACCATCTTCTTATTTAATGTATTGGGATGCAAATAACCTCTATAGGTGGTCAATGTCACAATATTTACCATTCGGCTGTTTTCGGTGGCTTTCTGATGGTGAAATTCAAAATTTTAATATGCTATCCATACATAACAATTCGGACATTGGGTACTTTTTAGAAGTTGATGTAGAATATCCATATGACTTACATGATAAACATAACGATTTGCCTTTACTTCCAGAAAATAGAGTTCCGCCCACCTCAAAATTTAACAATGCGAAATTGATCGCCAATCTATTAGACAAAAAACATTATGTACTTCATTGTAGGAGTTTAAAACAAGCTCTTCAACATGGTCTCAAGATTGTACGAATTCATCGAATTTTACAGTTTAATCAATCCGCCTGGTTACAAAAGTATATAGATCTAAATACTAGACTACGACAAGAAGCGACTACCGCTTTTGAAAAAGACTTTTACAAATTGATGAACAATGCAATATATTGGAAAACTGGGGAATGTAGACAAACATGTTAACATAAAACTCATAACTCATTGGGAAGATTTACACCACAAAAAAGGCGCTGAAACATTTATCGCTAAACCAAACTTTAAAAATATTTCAATTTTCAATCAAAATTTAGTGGCAGTTCAAATGCAAGGATTAAGTGTAGTTTATAATAAACCTATTTACATTGGTTTCTCGGTTTTGGAATTGTCAAAAACACTGATGTATGATTTTTATTATTTCTTACAAACAACTTATCAAGACAGGATTAATTTATGTTACATGGACACGGATAGTTTTATTATCAAAATATATTCTGAAGACATTTACTGCGATATAAAAAACAATCAAGGTAAGTTTGATACATCTAACTTTTGCGAAAGTTATCCATACGGTATAGCACTCAAAAACAAGGCTGTATTAGGCCTTTTTAAAGACGAAAATTCGGGTAAAATTCAAAGTGCTTTTATTGGACTTAGATCAAATATGTATTGCAATAAGGCAGACGGTAGACTGACTAAAAGAATTAAATGCATAAAAAAAGTGTAGTTGAAAATGCGATTACTTTCGAAGATTATAAAAAATGTTTACTGGGGAAAGAATTAATTTATAGGAAACAAAATCTCTTTAGAAGTAAAAAGCATACAATTTATAAGCATTACCCAGAATAAACTGGCTTTGTCTTCACACGACGATAAACGGTACATTCGTGAAGATGGTATTCATACTTTTGCTTGGGGTCATCACTGTATCCACTAAAGCACACTCTCCTCTGTCTATCCATTAAACATAAAAGTACTCTCTCTTTTACTCGTTGCTTGTAAATACATAGTATTTTTCTATTTACATACACTTTTTAAAGCTAAGTAGATATTAGTTTGCTGTTGTAAATTTTGTTACACTTTGAAAAGTACAATATGGAAAATTAGTTGTCTAATGCCTTAGTCGGATCTGCGAACAATAACAAGGACATAAAGACCTTGTATCAACTCTAATTCGCCAGCCGCAAGATGGGTAAGTGGAATTGTATCGTTACATTACTACACTAAGCCTTGTCAAAGCAATGATTTTCTATCAGAAACAACGTTAAAAGGTAGCAATGTATTGTTTTATTTCAGCGCTTCAGCAGTAGTGCAGGAGGTTGAATTTTACATTGATTCTTGAGACTACACCGCAATGGATGTAATAAAATGACTATCTGCTAGATCTTGGATGAATTAGTGATTGGATATCCATTAGAATCATATGGAAGTAACATCGAAAACTGTATAACCGGATATCAAGAACATATAGGAAAAATTTAATTCTTCCATTTTCAATAACTATGTTATTTTCGACTTGCGTTGTAACATTTGTTTATTTTAAGTAAAAAATCAAGTAACACCAAATCTCTTATTCTTAGAAGATAGTTTAAGGTTAAGCAAGTACATATATACACTAAACAACATTACTAGAATTTATCCAACTGTTTTGCTCGCTAGGCAGTCCTAGCCACTTCACCAGCATCTGTTTTCCCCTCTTTCAGATAATTTTCTCAACCAGATACACATCCTTATGTTTAGCTTTTTGTAATTCTTGCTCATAAAAGCTACGGAGTATAGGTCTTCCAGCCATATCTTCTAATAAATAAGTTGTTGGATTAGTGAGCTGAAGTTTGCTAATTTAAAACAATTCGGTCGTCCAATTTGGCGTAAAGGTCTCATCAGACACAGCTTTGTACTTGCTTATCCGGACGACATCATTTAGCGAAAATTTTTGTCTTCCAGCAACTTTCGGCCGATTGTAAACGGACGCCAAAAATGAAGATTCTTTGTCGGATATTACGTCTTTCGGTTTCGTACCAATAGTCCTATGTTTCGTTTCATTGTATTTTCGGGTAATATCATCCAATGTCTTCGTCCAGTTGTAACTCCCGTTGAAACTAAATTCCATATATAATTTTTCTTTTAGCAAATTTTCACCATAGCATTTACTTCACTTCGTTGGCACTTTTAGCTTTAACACGTTGACTGCCGCCATGAGAAGGCTAAAATGGGGTCTCTGGGGCCGCACCAATTTTTTTCGTTTTTTTAAGTGCTTGTGCCGACGACAGCACATACCTAGTTTTTTGGTTCGTTTGCATCTTCCAATTTTGAAAAATTTCAAGTTTGTTTTGAGGCACAACGTCTGTGCCACGTTCCCCCAAGGACAATTTCCATGGCCAAGGCCGCGAGGCACATATAATGTGCCTCAGATTTCTTGTAGCAACTGTAGCTACACAAGCCTACAGGTTGAGACCTGTCCGTGCCTGGAAACATTACGTTTAATTCTTTAAATTTGGAAGGTATTAATTTGGACAGGACAAATAAAATTTTAAAAGAATTTAATGCATTAGAAGAAGAAATGGAAATTGTAACGCCAAGATTAATTAATAACCCTAGTGTTTGGACAGTTGTATTGTATATAATATTGATAATTATTTTATTGTATATTATAGTTAGATTTGTAAAAGGTAGGAAACCAAATTCACTGTTTCACAAAACATGTTAACTCTGAGGAAAACTCTCAAAATTCAAATACTAAAGAATTTAAATTTTGAAGCTAACGGGGGAGGTGTTAGGTTGTCACTCGTATATATTGCAAATATAATATTATCGCTGCGTATCGCTATTCTAAGAATCTTGCGTTGCATTTTCTTCGTGCTTTTTATATGAATTAACTTTGTAATGTAGTTGTACATTAACCTTTGTTGTAGAAACTCCGACTTAGGAAAATAAAGTATCTTTTTTAAAAAGAATTTTATTTGAACTAAGATCGTAATTCCTGAAACAACGCAACCGACTGTAAGCGAGTGACCCGACCAACACACATCGTGCTTTGTCACAAGGTAACAGCGGAGCAGGTACTGCGGTTATTCATCCTTTTATCGCTGGGTGAGTCATCTGCCCAGAGTGTATCGAGACAATAGTGTAATAGTAATTTTAGTAAATCATTGCGGAAGTGCGATAGATTGATACCGCCAAACCTCGTTGGCCTTGTCCAGGGGTGACGCATTAACACGCGAGTGTTATACATACTACATTAAGTAAACTCAGACCGCCGCACAATTGCCGCATGAGCAATGTAAAGGCGCTGACGCGCGTCAGAGAGAGATCGACTCCTACCTTATCGGCTGAAACGGGCGACAGCGGAGATAGTATGGACAGTCTCCCTACGCTCGCCAAGATGAACAAGATAATAGCGGAAGAAGACGCCAGACAGCGATTCGACGCGACAGCGACCGCTTCGCAGGAAGCTGCGGATAGTCGCGAAGGTAACAAAGCGAAAAAAAACCCGGTAGGAAGAACCCTGGGTAAAGCGAGTCGGCCCGGCGAGGACCAGCTACTGAACTACTTTAATGTAGAAATCGCTAATGGATACGGCATTCTTATGAACAAAGGTGAGGAGCCGATCGAAACGGTGGAGGCACCCAGCGGTTCGACATCGTCTGTGACGCCACCGGAGATCCCCTCGGACAGAGAAATGCGAGTGAATAAAACCGCGAAACCGCCGGCGATATCATTCATATCGCGAATGAACGGCCAATTTAGTGAGCTTAGAGCGAAGCTAAAGTCGGTGTCGAGCAATTATTACGAACAGTTCGCAGGGGACAGAACGCTAGTGTATTACAAAACACTAGCGGACTACAAACGGTTCATAGCCACCTTCTCCGGCAAAATACCGTTTTATACATACACTCCCCGGACGGAAAAAACCCTGGCATTCCTGATAAAGGGCCTGCACTGCGAGTGTGAGCCCAACGAAATAAAGGATGAACTCGCTGAATTGGACATACGGGCCAACTCAGTAGTCAAATTCAGCAAAACCAAATACCCTATATTCATGGTGACAGTGCCGAAAACGGTCACCCTCAAGGACCTGCAGACCAAAGCCAGGTACCTGCAACGGACCCGCGTCTACTATGAACCACACTTTTCCAAAAAGGAGATCATACAGCGCAAAAAATGCCAGATGTGGGGTCACGCCACCGCTAACTGTCACCTGAAACTGGTACGCTGTGTGAAGTGGGCGGAACATCATCCAACGTACCAATGTAAGGACAGGGAGCAACCGGCACTGTGCTGCAACTGTGGAGGCGATCACCACAACGCCACCAACGCATGGGATAAGACCAATTTCCCCCCGCTACGCGGAAACCGCGACGCGGCCCGCGAGACAAGCCACGTCAAGCTAGTCCGGACTTCCGTGAACGCGCAGCCGAGCCGACGAACAAGCGCGTCCCGCGAAGTGTAGCTAGCGCTTCACCACGTGATCGCCCGAACAGTGACAATCCCCGCACCAACAAATCCAGGGGAGCCGCAGCAGACAACGGGATAAGCGGACTACAATATATCCGGCAGATATCCTCCACCATGGACGAGATAAACGACATCGTCAGTCTCAAGTGGCTGTCGGAACAGCTAATACAACTCCGGGAAATCATGGCTAAATGCAAAACGCTTATCGAACTCGCGGAAGCCTTGGACGATTTCAACAAGAAATATGTGCCTTAAGGTGATCCACTGGAATTGCGACGGCATCTCCACCAAACTGGAGGAACTCACGGCGTTAGTTCGGCGGGAAGGCATCCATGTCATCCTACTGAACGAGCTATGGATAGCTCGACAGCAATACGAACTGCGAATCCGCGGTTATGTCACGTACGTAGTGCGTCGACGCGGAGTGAACGGCGGCGTCGCGATCCTGGTCAGGGAGGATGTGCCGCATAGAAGAATGGAGTTCCGTGAAGCTGCTCTGAGAAACGCGGAAGCGGCTGCGGTGCAACTACAAGACCAAACCATCGTGCTCAGCCTGTACAACAACCCGCAGAAAAAATTACAATCCGAAGAACTGGACGCCCTTTTCGCCCTGGGTCGGAAAGTCATCTTAACTGGAGATTTTAACGCCACACACGGAGCGTGGGGTTGCCGCCGTAACAACACCAACGGTGTGGCATTCCATCGGTACATCACCGAGAACAACATCATACTGCACGACCCAGGAGAGCACACTCACTTCCCGCATAACGGCACGTCTTCCAACACGCTGGACCTAGTACTGACCTCGAATATCCACACCATCTCGCGGATTAAACTGCGCGTGCTACCGTCCGACCACACGGCGCTGCAGTTCGATATCAATGAAGTCGACGCGCCAAGGCCTGGCGGCCGCGTTCTGGACTACAGCCGCGCCAACTGGCTGTGTTTCAGGGCGCTGTTGAACGAGGCCCCGATCGTGATGGAAATAGACAGTATCGAGGCTCTGGACACCCTTGTTGAAGAGGTCTGCGATAGAATAGGAGCGGCAGCAAAGAAAGCAATCCCGACCAAAAGGACGCACCCCTACAGGCACGGCGAACTCCTGGAAGATATCCTCGAACTTATCAAAAGCCGGAACCGAGCCCGGAGAGAATTTCAACGGACGTGCCGCCAGTGCGACAGGCTGGAAACCGGCCGCCTAAGCGCCATCATCCGACAGCAAATCAGAAAGCACCGCGACGACACTTACAACGAAAGGTTGCGCCGAATCAACCCGTGCGACGGCTCCATTTGGCGGCTAAATAAACATCTTCGAGCGCAGAGAAGCCGAATCAACGCCGTGGACAATCCGGACGGCTCCACTGCGCTAGAAGACCAGCAGATCGCCGTCACCCTCGCGGAAGCGTTCGAGCGATACCACATCGCTCCGGACGCCCCCCAGAACGCGAGGCGGAAGTCGCGAGCACACTCCGTGAGCATTACCTTCAAAACCCTATCGACCCGCAATCCGCGTACAAATACATCACGTCTCCAGGGCAAATACGGAGATACATTCAACAGTCGCCGTCGATGAAAGCCCCCGGTAAAGACGGCATACAGGCGCGCATACTGAAGAACATTCCGCGCAAAACACTGGTACAAATAATGTATATGTTCAACGCCTCGATCAAATTACAACACTTCCCGACGCCCTGGAAGACTGCTGTAGTTGTACCGGTACACAAACCAGGAAAGGAGCCACAATCCCCGGCCAGCTACCGACCGATATCGCTACTCCCGGCGCTATCCCAAAATCAGCCACATCCAAGCCAACATCTTCCCGCTTGAGCAGTTTGCATTCCGACAGCTGCACTCAACCAACCACCAAGTTGCCCGGGTCGTAACAGATACAATCACCGCCTTCAACAGGCGGCAGCACACCGCCTTAACGCTCGTCGATCTGGAGAAAGCATTCGACCGAGTGAGGATCGACGGGCTGATCTGCAAGCTGATTTGGCAGCGATTTCCCGCGCCGCCTATTCGCATCACTCACAGCTACCTGCGAGATAGGCGGTTCGCGGTGAGGATCAATAATCAATATTCCAGAACGGCCCGGGTTGCAGCAGGAGTGCCACAAGGGTCAGTCCTCGGTCCAGTACTGTTCAACCTGTACACATCTGACATGCCTAGATTCCCCAACAAGCTCGCCACCTACGCGGACGACAGGGCAATATACGCACACTCCTCCTCCCAAATCACCGCACGCCAGAAGGTACAGAACCAAATCCCCTCCTACGAAAGGTATCTGACATCCTGGAGGCTAACTGCCAATCCCACGAAGTCGTCAATAATCGTCTTCACCCGTCGCACTAAACCTGTACACATCCCCCGATATCCTACCTTCTTCAACACCCCCTCACCCCCGCAAATCCCGTCACCTATCTAGGCATCAGGTTGAACAAAAGACTGACCTTTAGAGACGCGATCAATCATAACATCGCGAAAACCAGCGCCGCGCTTCGCAAGATGCAGTTCATTCTCCTAAACCGGCACGTCAGCCGGGACAACAAGCTGCTGCTCTACAGAGCCGTATTGAGACCCATACTCACATATGGGATGCCCTGTTGGGGCAACGCAGCGAAGCATCACCTAAGACGCCTACAGGTGATGCAGAACAAGTGTCTCCGGCTGGCGCTAGCAGCTGACCGGCGCACACCAATCGTCTGTCTACATCGAAGCGCGGGCGTGGAGATGGTCGCGGACTATGTGGCAAGATCGGCGGAGAAATTTTACAACCCAGTCGCGGTACATGAAAATCCGCTCATCGCAGCACCACCGGGCAAGCATGCCCACATCTTCCCTGGCAGAGAAGAGCCGGAATAGCCAGGCTATCCCGAAAGGAACACCGCCCGCCCCCCAAGGCCCATCGGATACGACAGGGGTTTTCTCCTTTTGTTTTTGCCCGGACGAACGAAGCGCCCCCGAGCGAAGAAGCGCAAACGACCAAGTAAAGTGCTGTGCTGTGTACGTGATTTCCGCGGCATGACACTTTGGCGTTACCGAATATGACGCAAACATTTTATTTTATTTTATATTGCTTTAATTAAGAAAGTAGAATCGTAAGTGTATAGCACAGGAAGATTATGATAAAACACAAATGTAAAATGAATTGTATATATATTGTTCAAATGTTATGAAAATTGAATAAACGTATCAATCAATCAATCACTCTTGTCCATCACTGAAGCCAAGCACGGTCGGGCGCGGTTAGTACTTGGATGGGTGACCACTTGGGAACACCGCGTGCCGTTGGCGTTCAATTTTTTTCTTTTATCCTACCCCTCTGTTCTTTACCTCTCCTATTCTTAATTTTTCAAATTATTCCGCCTCTCCGGGCCGTCCGTTGGTACTACTTACGTATTAACGGATTTGAGCTTGTATCCCGATTCTAGCCCGATTATTGGTAAAACGTCGCATCGTAACGGCCAATTAAAATGTATCCGATAGGCGCATGTTATTACCGTTCGACGATAGCAGCGACAGTAGTAATAGCTGTTACAGCAGCAAGGGATTCGCGACAGTTTGTGTCAGAAACGGCCGCCCTTTGGTTAAGTTGAGCTCATATAAGTAATGGGAACGTGACATACGATGGGCTAAGAACCTATTTTAGGCAACGGCCATACCACCGTGAGTATGCCAGTTCTCGTCCGATCGTGCTAGCGAAAGGACGAGTTTTTCTAAAGCTTTACTGTGTGATAAAAGTGTCTAAGAATAAAACAATAACAGCAAGTAAGCCGAGTGTAAGCTACCTGCGACGGGAAAATCCTTTGTTAAGAGCGTGCCGGTGAATCGGGATTACCAGTAAGGAACAAAAGACCGTGAGTGAATCACCAGAAACAACAGCAATAAGTGTCACGCGGACGGCAATCCGCGCTGTGAACCAGCCCGACACAAGGGTTGAACACAGGCCGAAAGACGCAAAAACAGGAATGAGTAGCGTTAAAAAACTAACGAAAGCAAGAAACCGGAACAACTCATGTGCCAGTGACTTGGATTCGAGCATGGATAGTATCCCGGTACTAGCCGGAAAGATGAATAAATTGCACAAGGAGGAAGATAGCAAGAAACCGGGGTCAGTCGAGTCTTGAGCTAGCTCTCAAACCAACATGACGTGTTGTTCAGTTAGTCTGGAAGTGCACAAGATTTTTTCTCACCGCCAAGCGTCGCCACCTGGTTAGATGTACGGTAGTTGTTACTACCCAGCGAGTGTTAGTGAGTCATATTTTTATATTTTATTTTATTTTATCCTTATTTTTTCTTATTTCTAGTTTTATTCATTCATTCTACTTTCATTTATTTTGTTCTAACTCTATTATCGTTTACTTCCAATTTTTTTTTTTTTTTTTTTTTTCTCTCTGTTCCCTGCACAGCAGTTAGGATCTTCGGCAGCTACCTCCCAGCTGTCGAGTCGTCCATCCAAGGATGGACAGTTCTCAAGGTGGGACGGTGCCCCCGCTCCCACCTACCTCCCGCCCTCCCCTAAAGGGAAAAAGCTCCGTAAGAGGAGCTCACCTGCTGCCAACCCCCCGCCCACCGCGGCTGACATCACCCTGTGTCAGTCGATCAATTCGCTTATGCAAGCGATTGAGAATCATCCCTCTTCCATGGAAGAAGATATGTCGGACTCTTCCACCATCTCCTCCGACTCGGACCACTCCATCCGGTCGGCTTCCTCATCTGCGTCCTCCCGCAAAAGTGTCGTCTCCCCCTCGGCTACCAATGAACGCAAACAAGTCCCTACCCAGAACCGCTATACCATCTTGGACAACCCCCAGTCCAAGACACCCACCCCCGATCAGAGGCCACCACAAGCATCCGCCGCCAAGCCCAAGCGGTGCCCACCCATCACCATCCAAAATAAGGATAGGTGGACGGCATTAACAGTCCTGTTCCGCAACCGGAACATCACATTCACCAAAGCCAGGAATACCACGGACGGTATCAGGGTTGAACCTGCTTCCCCTGACGACTACCGCAAAATGAAGTCGCTTCTCGACTCTGAGAAGCTACATTATTTTACATATCGTCTCCCGGAGGAAAAACCTCTAAGGGTCGTCCTTAGAGGTGTTCCCACCGATATCTCCACTGAGGAGATCGCCGCCGACCTTGCCGCCAAGGGATTCCCCAACGCGTCCGTCCATCGGATGCTAAAATCCCGTGGCAAAGCCCCCATGCCTCTGGTCGTTGTCCAGGTCGACAAGACCGAAGAAGCCAAGAAGCTTTTTCAAATCACGAAGCTTCTAGACCTTGAAATCAAGGCAGAATCCCCGCGGAAAAGCACCGTGGCTACACAGTGCTTCCGCTGCCAACGTTTCGGCCACACGCAGCGCGAATGCAAAATGGCCCATCGCTGCGTCAAGTGCGGTGCCGATCACGCTTCGGCCACTTGCACCAAAAACGCCAGCACCCCCGCCACATGCTGCAACTGCGGTGGCCCTCATCCCGCCAGCTACAGGGGTTGCCCCAATACCCCTGTCATCCAGCGCGCCCCTCAACCCCCCAAAAGGGCCGAGCAAGCCCCACCAAGGCAAGCTCCTCCCGCCACCCCTAAAGTGGCCCCCAACGCGTGGCCCTCCCTCCCCCAACGTAAACCCACGGTCCCCAACAGGACCAGCGCACCCGCCAGCGTCCCCTCTCCCCTACCCTCCAGCAGCAAACCTTCACCCCCGGCTGCTGCTGCCCCCCGCACGCTCCCGGCTCCTAGCAAGCCCGCCGCCCCCCGTCCCAAAAAACCTTCCCCAGGCGCGAACAAGCCCAAGCGCCCGTCCGTTCCCTCCACTGGGAACTTCTTCTCCCCGGATCACGTGGCTGGTCTCTTAGCCCTCGTGTTCCGGATTGGCTCGGCAATCTCAAACGCCAGAACCAACGAGGACATAGTACAGATCGTCCTTGGCTTCACGCCAGAGATTTGTCAATTGTTCAACGTTGCTCATGGCTAGACGACCGAGGCAACTGAACTCCCTCCGGGTGTGCGCGTGGAATGCAAATTCCCTCGCCCCCAAAATCCTCGGCCTAGTCGAGTTCACCAGGCGACTCAACATCGACGTGCTGTTGATCTCTGAGACCCATCTCAGGGCTGCAGACACGGTCAAGATCCCCGGATTCGCGCTCCACCGCTCCGACCGCATCCACGGCCGTGGCGGAGGGGTAGCGGTATTCGTCAAGAGCACCATCGCTCACCATCTCTGCCCTTCTCCAAACCTGGTCGGGCTCGAACTCTGCAGTGTGATCCTCTCCACAGCGCAAGGTCCCCTAAGGCTCATCTCCGCCTATAAACCTCCCCAAGCGCAAATCACTGCAGGGATGCTAGATGCCATCTTTGCTGAGGATACCCCCACAATCCTGGCCGGCGATCTTAACGCCAAACACCCTTCTTGGAACTCTAGGATCACCACCCGCGCAGGTCGCACCCTCTTCGATTTAGCTTCCCAACGGGACATCATCATCGATGGGCCCGTTGAACCCACTCACTACGGCACCATAGGACGCCCCGATGTCATCGACATCATGATCGCCAAAAATATCAGGGTGGATCATTCCATCACATCCCTGCACGAACTCGACTCGGATCATAACCCGATCCTAATCGAGCTCGGGAATCCCACCCCGGCGGACGAACCCTCCTTCGCTACCGTCATGTCCTGGCCGGCCTTCACGGCTCACCTACATGACAACCTCGGAAGGATACCTCGCATCGAAGACGTCCCCCAGCTCAGTGAAGAGGTCCAGGGCTTCACTGATCTAGTCCTCCGATCCCTCAACTTCGCAGGAAACCCCGTTAGAAGGAAGCCCAAATCCGCCTCCCTACCCCCTGACCTTCTAGCGCTCATCAGGGAAAAGAACAGGGCCCGTCGCCAGTACGCCCGTTCCTTCAATCCTGCGGATAGAATCCTGGCAAACCGTCTCTCGGTTGAAGTCCGCTACGCCCTCCGCCGTCATCGAAATCTCTCCTGGCAGGAGAACCTCGCCCAACTCGACGAGAACCCCAAGCTTTGGCAGGTCAAAAAGCCCTCGACAGAAGGCACGTCCCAACAGTCCCTCCCATCCACGGACTAAACGGCGTCGTCTACTCTGACGAAGACAAGGCCGAGGCCTTCGCCGACCATCTGGAGCGGGTTTTCACCCCGCATCTGGAGGGCGGAGACCTCGAACTCGACTCCCTCGCCGACAGACAATGCCGACAGCTGTCGGGTCCCGTCCCGGGCAACATTCTCCCCGTCTCTCCCAGCGAGCTGAAAAGCGTCCTCAAAACCCTAAAGCCCAAGAAAGCCCCAGGTCTTGACAACATTTCGTACGCAGCCATGAAGGCACTCCCCAGAAAAGGCGTTATGACCCTACTCAACATCTATAACGCCTGCCTCAGGCTGCGTCACTTTCCTGATCTGTGGAAAACCGCGCTCATCACCATGATCAGGAAACGCTCCCAAGACGCCCAGTTCCCCCAAAACTATCGCCCCATTAGTCTCCTACCAGTCATGGGGAAGATCCTAGAGAGGCTCATCCAAACTCGGCTTCGCGGCGAGATCGAAGATCTAGGCGCCATCCAACCGGAGCAGTTTGGATTTCCGTCACGGCCACTCCACCACCCACCAGCTCCACAGGCTCGTAGACCATATCACCGATGGTTTCAATAAAAAACACACCACGGCAGCCCTCTTCCTCGACATCGCAAAGGCTTTCGACCGAGTCTGGCATAATGGGCTTATTTACAAGCTCATTCAGCTCAACATCTCCCCCTCTCGTCAAGCTCATACAATCCTTCCTCCAAAACCGTTTCTTCTCGGTCAAGCACGCCTCTGCCATTTCAAGACCAAGACCAATTCTGGCTGGCGTTCCCCAAGGTTCTGTCTTGGCCCCACTACTCTACAACCTCTACATCCACGACCTCCCCCGCTCCCCTAACACTCATCTGGCCCTCTACGCAGACGATACCCTAGTATACTCCACCTCCCGAGCCCCCTGGCTGGCCTCGAGAAGACTACAGGTTGCCGCCGATGAACTGGATGACTGGTTCGACCGATGGCACACCAAAGTCAACCCCGAGAAGAGCACAGCCGTCCTCTTCAGTAAGTCCTCCCGCCAACAGCCCCCTAACATCACCATGGAGAACGGAGTGATCCCATGGAGAAACACCGCCACTTATCTGGGAGTCATCCTAGATAGTCGGCTAACTTGGAGGCAACACGTCCACGAACTCACCAACAGGCTCACAGGTGTCCTCGTCAACCTGTACCCGCTATTACACTCCAATAGCAAACTCTCCCTCCGATTAAAAAGACTCCTTTACACGACCGCCATCAGGCCCAAATTCACCTACGCGGCCCCCATCTGGGGGCATGCGGTCGCCACCCACCTCAACAAGCTGCAAGTGCAGCAAAACAAATTCCTCCGTATCATGACCGGTGCCCCATGGTACGTCACCAACCGCGCCCTGCACAGAGATCTCGATCTCCCCACAGTCTACGAGCACATCAAAGAGCTGGCCGCAGCCTACTTTGAGAATGTCCCTTTTCACACCAACGCACTCATCTCCAACATCGACCTCCGGGTCAGACACGGCCCCCACAAGCGCCCCCACTCCCTCCTCGATCCCTGAGGCTACCACTTGCTTACCGGCGAAGACCCATACTGATATTATCAGACCCTCCCACCCCCAACCTCGTCACACAAGCTGTGACAAACATCTGTCCCCAGGGCTAATCGCCCAAGGCAAGGCACGTGCAAACGGCCTGCCGCGCCACTTTCGCTCATTGATCCACTAACCGACGAAGGAGAAAAAGAACTATGTTCCTCTCCATACATCCCCGACCAAAGAAGAAGAAGATAGCAAGAAGAGATTTGAAGCTACCGTGGTCGAGGCGGCCGCGGCTATCGGAAAAAGCAGCCTAGCAGTAGGAGCTGAAAGAGACGGCGCAAGAAAGAAGACGAGTCTACTGGAATATTTCAATGTGGAAATCCAAAACCGCTACAGAATATTAGCGGAGGGAGACGCGGTGTGCCCGGACGTAGAAATGGGCCCGACCGCGACGGAAACAGAAGAGCGGCAAACGCCATCGGCTGCCAAAAAGCAGAAAACGCCACCCATCTGCTTCCCAACCAGGATCGGAAAACATTACCGGGAATTCCACGCCTGTCTGAACGCTATATCCCGCAGATATTACCAACAATTCGCTGGTAATACCACCAAGGTTTATTATGAAAACATCGCGGACTATAAAAAGTTCATAGCCGCCAACCAAGAGAAGCTCCCCTCTTTTATACGTATACGCCGCGCACGGAGCGCACGTATGCGTTTCTAATAAAAGGGCTCCATGAAGAGGTGACGCCGGAGGACGTCCAGATCGAATTAAGGGAGCTCGAGGTAGATGCTAGGAGGGTGGAGAAGTTCAAAAACACCAGAACACCCATCTTTATGCTGACAGTGCCGAAAGGCACGCACCTCAAAGATTTACAAAAAAAGGCCAAATATCTACAGAGAACGCGGGTCTACTACACACACGCACATGTCAAAAAAGCTGGTAATGCAATACAAAATATGCCAGGAATGGGGACATGCTACCAGCAATTACTATCTAAACGTATCGCGGTGCGTCAGATGTGCGCAAGCACACCCGTCATATGAATGCCCGCAGAAGTCGAAGGAATTCCCCGCTAAGTGCTGCAATTGCGGCGGAGAGCACCCCGTGACCAGCACCAAATGCGCGGCGTATGCCAAAGCCGCGGAGCTGCGGAAGAGGCAGACGAAAGGGAAAGAAGCCGCAAAATCAACCAATGCCAAGGAAGCAAGGTACGTCCCCGCCCCGATGCCAAGACAAAATGTCTGGCATAAGGATAAGGACTTCCCACCGCTGCCAGGGAGCCAATCCAATAGAAGAGAGGGGCCACCGACCAGAGAGGCGGAGCCGCCGAAGAGAAGCCCGGCAACCAATCCCGGCGCCCAGAAAAAGAAACGGAGAAGCCAGCGGATAGTTAGCGGGAGTATATAGAGATAGAATTAAAGTCTCGAGCGGACCATTCTCGGGCGAGCCGTTGAAGCGAACAGACGTGTGCTGATACATTTTGCGAGAGAAGCTATTCCTACATACCTGACGCAGTTCTGCTGACGGTACGTGTGCGTACCAACTTGAGTGACCGTTACATTGGGCGTAACCGTCACTTTTCATCGTCGTCCTAAAACGAGTTCGTGAGAACTCTTAAGTTTTAAGACGTCTTTAACCGAAACGAAAGAGCCAGAGATTATTACCACTAAGTTAGCGGCGCCTGCTATGGCCGACGTATCAGCTACGGCTGATATGGAGGTCGAGCAGGGACCCTCCGGCTCCAGTGGCTCGTTCACTGGGGCCCAGAAGCGGACCAACGAAGACGATAGGAGTGGATCCAGCAGCTCTGAAGAGGAACTGGAACTGAACGACGCGGGGGGATGGAAGAAGGTGCGTCGGAACAAGAAGCCCCGGACGGCCAAGCCAGCGAAGGAAGGAGGAAGCAAGCCAGCTGCGGGTACAACCGCAGCTACCCGACCCGCCGAGGGACGCAAGACCGCGGCGAAATGTCCTCCGGTCTACCCGTTCGAGGTAGACTTTGTGGAAGCTGTGGCCTCTATCAAGGCGATCTGCCAAGATAGGGCCACGTTCCTATTCAAAGTTAACCACTTAGTGGTTAAAACTACCTCCGAGGTAGATTGGATCGCCCTAACCACCTTGTTGGCGAAGGAGGGTAGGCAGTTTTATACCTACACCATGCGGGGCAACCGCCCCGCGAAGGTGATAGTGAAATACCTGCCACCCACCATTCCGCCCGAAAAGGTGAAGGAAGAGTTCCTGCGCCAGGGAATTCCGGCTAGATCGGCGGCAAACATGAGGAGACGCGACCACACAGCGAGCTCCGTATTCATGGTCGCCGTTCCGCGCCGTGACCTGGAGAAGGCGTATAAAGTTCGGGAGCTGTTCGGGATTAGCGTCTCGATCAGCCCGTTCAAGGGACGCGGCGGTCCGCCGCAGTGCCATCGCTGCCAGCGGTTCGGCCACTCGTCGGAGTGTTGTAGGCTCCAGGCGAGATGTGCCCGATGCGCGATGAGTTTAAAACAAGCTCTTCAACATGGTCTCAAGATCGTACGAATTCATCGAATTTTACAGTTTAATCAATCCGCCTGGTTACAAAAGTATATAGATCTAAATACTAGACTACGACAAGAAGCGACTACCGCTTTTGAAAAAGACTTTTACAAATTGATGAACAATGCAATATATTGGAAAACTGGGGAATGTAGACAAACATGTTAACATAAAACTCATAACTCATTGGGAAGATTTACACCACAAAAAAGGCGCTGAAACATTTATCGCTAAACCAAACTTTAAAAATATTTCAATTTTCAATCAAAATTTAGTGGCAGTTCAAATGCAAGGATTAAGTGTAGTTTATAATAAACCTATTTACATTGGTTTCTCGGTTTTGGAATTGTCAAAAACACTGATGTATGATTTTTATTATTTCTTACAAACAACTTATCAAGACAGGATTAATTTATGTTACATGGACACGGATAGTTTTATTATCAAAATATATTCTGAAGACATTTACTGCGATATAAAAAACAATCAAGGTAAGTTTGATACATCTAACTTTTGCGAAAGTTATCC
The DNA here is from genome assembly GCA_020654165.1 of Oryctes rhinoceros. Classification (NCBI taxonomy): domain Eukaryota; kingdom Metazoa; phylum Arthropoda; class Insecta; order Coleoptera; family Scarabaeidae; genus Oryctes; species Oryctes rhinoceros. Next base: position 110,494 of record JAIOKQ010000633.1, read on the forward strand.
ATACGGTATAGCACTCAAAAACAAGGCTGTATTAGGCCTTTTTAAAGACGAAAATTCGGGTAAAATTCAAAGTGCTTTTATTGGACTTAGATCAAATATGTATTGCAATAAGGCAGACGGTAGACTGACTAAAAGAATTAAATGCATAAAAAAGTATAGTTGAAAATGCGATTACTTTCGAAGATTATAAAAAATGTTTACTGGGGAAAGAATTAATTTATAGGAAACAAAATCTCTTTAGAAGTAAAAAGCATACAATTTATAAGCATTACCCAGAATAAACTGGCTTTGTCTTCACACGACGATAAACGGTACATTCGTGAAGATGGTATTCATACTTTTGCTTGGGGTCATCACTGTATCCACTAAAGCACACTCTCCTCTGTCTCTCCATTAAACATTAAACGGTAAAAGTACTCTCTCTTTTACTCGTTGCTTGTAAATACATAGTATTTTTCTATTTACATACACTTTTTAAAGCTAAGTAGATATTAGTTTGCTGTTGTAAATTTTGTTACACTTTGAAAAGTACAATATGGAAAATTAGTTGTCTAATGCCTTAGTCGGATCTGCGAACAATAACAAGGACATAAAGACCTTGTATCAACTCTAATTCGCCAGCCGCAAGATGGGTAAGTGGAATTGTATCGTTACATTACTACACTAAGCCTTGTCAAAGCAATGATTTTCTATCAGAAACAACGTTAAAAGGTAGCAATGTATTGTTTTATTTCAGCGCTTCAGCAGTAGTGCAGGAGGTTGAATTTTACATTGATTCTTGAGACTACACCGCAATGGATGTAATAAAATGACTATCTGCTAGATCTTGGATGAATTAGTGATTGGATATCCATTAGAATCATATGGAAGTAACATCGAAAACTGTATAACCGGATATCAAGAACATATAGGAAAAATTTAATTCTTCCATTTTCAATAACTATGTTATTTTCGACTTGCGTTGTAACATTTGTTTATTTTAAGTAAAAAATCAAGTAACACCAAATCTCTTATTCTTAGAAGATAGTTTAAGGTTAAGCAAGTACATATATACACTAAACAACATTACTAGAATTTATCCAACTGTTTTGCTCGCTAGGCAGTCCTAGCCACTTCACCAGCATCTGTTTTCCCCTCTTTCAGATAATTTTCTCAACCAGATACACATCCTTATGTTTAGCTTTTTGTAATTCTTGCTCATAAAAGCTACGGAGTATAGGTCTTCCAGCCATATCTTCTAATAAATAAGTTGTTGGATTAGTGAGCTGAAGTTTGCTAATTTAAAACAATTCGGTCGTCCAATTTGGCGTAAAGGTCTCATCAGACACAGCTTTGTACTTGCTTATCCGGACGACATCATTTAGCGAAAATTTTTGTCTTCCAGCAACTTTCGGCCGATTGTAAACGGACGCCAAAAATGAAGATTCTTTGTCGGATATTACGTCTTTCGGTTTCGTACCAATAGTCCTATGTTTCGTTTCATTGTATTTTCGGGTAATATCATCCAATGTCTTCGTCCAGTTGTAACTCCCGTTGAAACTAAATTCCATATATAATTTTTCTTTTAGCAAATTTTCACCATAGCATTTACTTCACTTCGTTGGCACTTTTAGCTTTAACACGTTGACTGCCGCCATGAGAAGGCTAAAATGGGGTCTCTGGGGCCGCACCAATTTTTTTCGTTTTTTTAAGTGCTTGTGCCGACGACAGCACATACCTAGTTTTTTGGTTCGTTTGCATCTTCCAATTTTGAAAAATTTCAAGTTTGTTTTGAGGCACAACGTCTGTGCCACGTTCCCCCAAGGACAATTTCCATGGCCAAGGCCGCGAGGCACATATAATGTGCCTCAGATTTCTTGTTGCAACTGTAGCTACACAAGCCTACAGGTTGAGACCTGTCCGTGCCTGCGCTGTGAATCATACCGTTATATTGTCTGCAAGCAGTATTTACTTTAGCAGCATGCATTTTCAGTACCATCTGGATGCTCAAGTATACTGTATAATTTGTGCGTGGTTACTGTGTAAATGGGTAGTTACGAGAAAAATCAAAAAGAGTTACAGCGGTTGTGGGACGAACTATTATCAGAAGATGAACAGGAACCTTTTCAAGGCGATGCTTCCTCTGACGATTATATTCCAGATTCTAGCGATTCTGAGGATAGCTTTAGTGAATCCGATGTTAAAAATTTAAACAAACGAAAAAGAAGTGAAAATATAAACCTTCCTAGTACGTCAGCTTCGTTTCTTTTGGAGAGAAAACCTCATCAAGATTTTGTACCTACAGGTAGTACAGGAAAAAGAAATGAAGGTGTTCCAAATTTATTAGCAGGTTAGTAGTTATCTTACGCCCATGAAAGTCAAAAATGTAATGCTTTGCATCTATTTTAGAAATTTCTTCAGCAGATGTACCAGATAAAATCAATGCAACAATAGAAAGCGTCGTGCTTGACTATGTAGCTGACGCCGATGATGATGATGAGCAAAATGGAGACGTAAATGAGGAACAATTTTCTTGGAAACCCATCAGTGAAAATTCTCAACTTCAGAATTTTCACTTTTCTGAAGGGAGCCCTGGCATAAAAGATACCATTCTTGAACAGTATATTTGTAAGAAGCCGTACGACTTTTTCAAATTATTTATAACAGATGAAATAGTTTCTCACATCGTCACGGAAACTAATAGATATGCCAGTTAAGTGAAGCAAAAGACAACACTTCCCAGATCCCGTGTAATGACTTGGGTAGATACAACTTCAGATGAAATTGAACAATTTCTTGCTATTTTGCTTTGGATGTGAGAAAATATATGTCAAGGAATAGGTTCGAATTGTTGCTGCGTATGATACACTTTAGTAACAATGAGAACTTAGAAAACACTGACAGAATGAAAAAGCTGCAACAGCTGCTGGATTTTCTAATAAACGGATTCCGTGGAGTAATAGTTCCAGATCAAGATGTCTGTATAGATGAAACTCTCGTTCCTTTTCGCGGAAGACTAAGTTTCAAACAGTACATCAAGAACAAACGACACAAGTTTGGTATCAAATTATTCAAATTATACATAAAAGGAGGATATACCTATAACCTTAACGTTTACTGCGGTAAATTACAGTGAAATAACACATTATCTGTGCCTTCACAAGTTGTGATAAAACTTATGGATTGTTTGCTTGATGAGGGAAGGACTCTTTATGTAGATAATTACTACACAATTGTTATTGTGGCTGCTAAACTACTGAAACGAAATACACACTTGGTAGGTACTCTTCGTAGGAAGAAAAGACATAATTGTAAAGAGATAGAAGAAACGAAACTTAGAAAAGGTGAGACATTTGGGAAATTTTGTGAACCTGAAATTGTCATCTAAAATGGAAAGACAACCGTGATGTGTTAATGCTTACAACAAAGCACTTGAATACAACAAAATTGGTTACTACCAAACGCGGAAAACAGAAAGAAAAACCAGACGTGGTTATAGATTATAACAATTGCAAGGCATTTATAGATCTATCTGACCAACAAAAAAACCTGCTTACGCAGAGGAGTAAAATGGTATCGGAAACTAGCATTTGAATTGATGCTAGGTACCGTAATCGTAAATGCCCACATTGTTTATTCCCAAGTAACGCAGAGAAAAATTTCTATTATCCAATTCAAGGAAGAAACTGTAGAAGGAATCCTAAAAAATTGACCAGACAACTTTCCCGGTATTTCAAATGAAGAGCAATATGAAGAGCAATCGCACAAATTAGAAAACACAGGTAAAAGACGTCGATGTGTGGTTTGCTATGAACAAAAAGTGGAAGCATTCGGCCGAAAGGACGCTCAGAATAAAACACCTCGCTCGACCTGGGTATGCACCATAACTTTAAGTATGTTCTTCAATTTAATTATGTAAACAGTTAGATTAATAAATCTGTATCACCTAATGGTATTTTTAATTTTTCTAAAATTTCAGAAAAATAGGACATTTTTTTCGTGGGGCAAACGCAGTTTTGGACCGCCCAGGCCGACCACAAATGGTTCCCATTCACATTTCTAGTAGTTGAGGCACGAACGCGGAGCCACACATCCTAAAGTAAATTAACAAGCCGTGGCACAGGAGTTGTGCCATGGTCATAGTAAGGGCAAATTCGTGAGGCACATAAGCTGTGCCACGCGGCAGCCAACGTGTTAAGTGGTTCCGTTCAAAGCTATTTGGAAAATGAATCGATAACTACTAAAACATATTTATGGCCACGATTTTCACGGGCATACTGTTTAAAGTCAGCCAAGTCCGCCTGCCATAGATCATCCAAACCCTTAATGATTACGACGTCTTTTAAAATTTTTTTAATTTGTTTCTCTAATTTTGCTTCCAACGCTTGCAACAGCTGCTTCAGCACTAGATCGTTGTCGTTTACTGTTTTGATCGCACTAGTGATTTCAGATTTTTGTTTCGCTTCAAGGGGTATAACTTTG